>VTFQ01000014.1:50906728-50916728 GCA_036281575.1 Ancherythroculter nigrocauda | reverse complement strand
GAAATTAACGGGAATATATGGGTATTAACGGAAATATATGGGAATTAACGGGAATATGTTGAAATTAACAGGAATATATGGAAATTAATAGGAATATATGGAAACTAACAGGAATATATGGGAATTAATGGAAATACATGAAAATGAATGGGAATATGTGGAAATTAAAGGGAATATATAGAAATTAACGGAAATATATGGGAATTAATGGGAAAATATGGAAATTAACAGAAATATATGGGAATATGTGGAAATTAATGGGAATATATGGAAATTAATGGGAATAAACAGAAAATTTGCGAAATTGCAGATTAGTTTATAACAGGGAACTTGAATGTAGTTGAAAAAAACATATTTTCCACTCCTTTGCAACCCTAGTTTTATTAGAGTTTTACTAATATTTTGGATGAGCTTTTTATATATATGTTTAGTTTTCATGTGAATTTTATTTTTTTATTATTATTTTTTGTCATTTCATTACATGCTTTTGTCATTTTGTGTCAAAAGTGTTGAGCAATTAAATCATATTAATAGTGATTCTATTTAATATTTTTCCATCAATTTTGACTAAAATCATCTAAAACATCTTTAATTTTAATGCCCCCTGCATAACTCACCATGCTTTTGTGCTTGGCCCCTTAATTGATGCTTGCAGCTATATTTAAAATTGAGATTGGCTGAACGTTCCAGATTTGTGAGTAGTGTTGTCTAGCTGTGTTTTGAATCTCACCCTGAATAAATCTCAAGATACCTCACATAATCTCATCCATTAAAACCTGAAAATTAAACTGCCAAGTTATGAGTCACACAAGCTCTTTCCATTTTCTCAGAATATCAGTGTGTGTTTTGAGAAGCGGCTTTTGAAGAACACATACTGTACTTTGTGAAAGGCTGTTTTTCAAGGAGGAGGAACCGAACTCCACTTCAGATGGCAATACTCCAGCTGAAGTCAGTGATGCTCTTCAGAGATTTAATAACGGAAAGCAGACGGGTTGCTCTGACAGGAGCGAGGCAGCTGTATTGATCCAAAAAAAAAAAAAAAAAAAAAAAAAAAACATTAACAACAACAACAAAAAAACATTTTAACTCTTATTTAGCAGCCAGTTAATGTATGCAGGGTTAAACTCATTTGATTTGATTTGAAGTAGAATCAGCACTCGGCGTCAGTCCCTTGAAGTCTTCAGGGAAGAGGAGGTGTGTTGGAGGACGCGCCGCCATTGTGTTTGCGGTGTGAAATCACGCTGAGAGATAAAGTGTCTCTGGTGCGCCATTGAGGAAAAAGTGTGAATGCGATGAGAATGGCTTTTCTTAAGTGTTAATGCAGTACGCTTGTATGCTCTTCATGCTGCATTGCACACTCAGAATGCATCTCTACTGTTTTCATGATGTGTCAAAGGACAAAAGAATTGTGTGCAGTTTTTTTGTGCAGTATGTAGTTTGTCGAGCATTTTTGTCAAATTATTTTTTCATTTTCAGAGATTCAGTGAAGTCATGCTGCATGAGTATTCATGACTATGACTGTACTAAGCGTACTGCATATATCCGTGTGTTGGGGTTTAACCAGCTGTGTTCTGCCTCTACTAACTAAATGAATCATCACTTAATCATTTTCACAAACATCCCGTGAGTCATTTTACTATGGAAGCTTGTTTCTGCCAAGGAATAAAAAAAACTGGTAATTGTAACTTATTTACTTAAATTCTGAATGTAGTTCTCACAATTGCGAATTGAGATTTTGGGATACATTGTGTGCTGTTTGTCCACTGCAGATTTTGGTCAAATGTACTATGTTAGCTATTGAAACTTTTTATAAACTATTAGCTTTTGGCTTAAGACATTTTACCATGTCTAAATTCAAGTGTTTATTTTAGCTTTGTCGATACTGTTGCCAGGGTGTTCAAAGTGTTTTCAGCATGTTCTTAGCATATTACTATCTGGTTGCTAGGGTGTTCTGGGTGTTTTTTAGAATGTATCTACAGTATGTGGTTGCTAGGGTGTTCTGGGTGTTTTTAGAATGTTTCTACAGAATGTGGTTGCTAGGGTGTTCTGTTATGTTGCAACAGTATATGGTTGCTAGGATGTTCTGGGCTTTTTTGTTTTTAATGTTGCTACAGTATGTGGTTGCTAGGGTGTTCTAGGTGTTTTTTTAGAATGTTGCAACAGTATATGGTTGCTAGGATGTTCTGGGCTTTTTTGTTTTTAATTTTGCTACAGTATGTGGTTGCTAGGGTGTTCTGGGTGTTTTTTTTTTTTTAGAAAATTGCTACAGTATGGGGTTGCTAGGGTGTTCTGGTTGTTTTTTTAGAATGTTGCTACAGTATGGGGTTGCTAGGGTGTTCTGGGTGTTTTTTTAGAATGTTGCTACAGTATGTGGTTGCTAGGGTGTTCTAGGTGTTTTTAGAATGTTTCTGCAGTGTATGGTTGCTATGGTGTTCTGGGTATTTTTTAGAATGTTGCTACAGTATGTGGTTGCAACGGTGTTCTGAGTGTTTTTTTTTTTTAGAATGTTGCTACAGTATGCGGTTGCTACGGTGTTCTGGGTGTTTTTTTTAGAATGTTGCTACAGTATGTGGTTGCTAGGGTGTTCTAGGTGTTTTTAGAATGTTTCTGCAGTGTATGGTTGCTATGGTGTTCTGGGTATTTTTTAGAATGTTGCTACAGTATGTGGTTGCAACGGTGTTCTGAGTGTTTTTTTTTAGAATGTTGCTACAGTATGTGGTTGCTAGGGTGTTCTAGGTGTTTTTAGAATGTTTCTGCAGTGTATGGTTGCTATGGTGTTCTGGGTGTTTTTTAGAATGTATCTACAGTATGTGGTTTCTAGGGTGTTCTGGGTGTTTTTTAGAATGTTGCTACAGTATGTGGTTGCTAGGGTGTTCTGGGTGTTTTTTTTAGAATGTTTCTGCAGTGTATGGTTGCTATGGTGTTCTGGGTGTTTTTTAGAATGTATCTACAGTATGTGGTTTCTAGGGTGTTCTGGGTGTTTTTTAGAATGTATCTACAGTATGTGGTTGCCAGGGTGTTCTGAGTGTTTTTTTAGAATGTTGCTACAGTATGTGGTTACTACGGTGTTCTAGGTGTTTTTAGAATGTTTCTGCAGTGTATGGTTGCTATGGTGTTCTGGGTGTTTTTTAGAATGTATCTACAGTATGTGGTTGCTAGGGTGTTCTAGGTGTTTTTTAGAATGTTGCTACAGTATGTGGTTACTACGGTGTTCTAGGTGTTTTTAGAATGTTTCTGCAGTGTATGGTTGCCAGGGTGTTCTGAGTGTTTTTTTTAGAATGTTGCTACAGTATGTGGTTACTACGGTGTTCTAGGTGTTTTTAGAATGTTTCTGCAGTGTATGGTTGCTATGGTGTTCTGGGTGTTTTTTAGAATGTATCTACAGTATGTGGTTGCTAGGGTGTTCTAGGTGTTTTTTTAGAATGTTGCAACAGTATATGGTTGCTAGGATGTTCTGGGCTTTTTTGTTTTTAATTTTGCTACAGTATGTGGTTGCTAGGGTGTTCTGGGTGTTTTTTTTTTTTTAGAAAATTGCTACAGTATGGGGTTGCTAGGGTGTTCTGGTTGTTTTTTTAGAATGTTGCTACAGTATGGGGTTGCTAGGGTGTTCTGGGTGTTTTTTTAGAATGTTGCTACAGTATGTGGTTGCTAGGGTGTTCTAGGTGTTTTTAGAATGTTTCTGCAGTGTATGGTTGCTATGGTGTTCTGGGTATTTTTTAGAATGTTGCTACAGTATGTGGTTGCAACGGTGTTCTGAGTGTTTTTTTTTTTAGAATGTTGCTACAGTATGCGGTTGCTACGGTGTTCTGGGTGTTTTTTTTAGAATGTTGCTACAGTATGTGGTTGCTAGGGTGTTCTAGGTGTTTTTAGAATGTTTCTGCAGTGTATGGTTGCTATGGTGTTCTGGGTATTTTTTAGAATGTTGCTACAGTATGTGGTTGCAACGGTGTTCTGAGTGGTTTTTTTTAGAATGTTGCTACAGTATGCGGTTGCTACGGTGTTCTAGGTGTTTTTAGAATGTTTCTGCAGTGTATGGTTGCTATGGTGTTCTGGGTGTTTTTTAGAATGTATCTACAGTATGTGGTTTCTAGGGTGTTCTGGGTGTTTTTTAGAATGTTGCTACAGTATGTGGTTGCTAGGGTGTTCTGGGTGTTTTTTTTAGAATGTTTCTGCAGTGTATGGTTGCCAGGGTGTTCTAGGTGTTTTTTAGAATGTTGCTACAGTATGTGGTTACTACGGTGTTCTAGGTGTTTTTAGAATGTTTCTGCAGTGTATGGTTGCTATGGTGTTCTGGGTGTTTTTTAGAATGTATCTACAGTATGTGGTTTCTAGGGTGTTCTGGGTGTTTTTTAGAATGTTGCTACAGTATGTGGTTGCTAGGGTGTTCTGGGTGTTTTTTTTAGAATGTTTCTGCAGTGTATGGTTGCCAGGGTGTTCTGAGTGTTTTTTTTAGAATGTTGCTACAGTATGTGGTTACTACGGTGTTCTAGGTGTTTTTAGAATGTTTCTGCAGTGTATGGTTGCTATGGTGTTCTGGGTGTTTTTTAGAATGTATCTACAGTATGTGGTTTCTAGGGTGTTCTGGGTGTTTTTTAGAATGTATCTACAGTATGTGGTTTCTAGGGTGTTCTGGGTGTTTGTTTTAGAATGTTGCTACAGTATGTGGTTGCCAGGGTGTTCTAGGTGTTTTTTAGAATGTATCTACAGTATGTGGTTGCTACGGTGTTCTGGGTGTTTTTTTTAGAATGTTGCTACAGTATGTGGTTGCTAGGGTGTTCTGGGGTTTTTTTTTTTTAGAATGTTGCTACAGTATGTGGTTGCTAGGGTGTTCTGGGTGTTTTTTTAGAATGTTGCTACAGTATGGGGTTGCTATGGTGTTCTGGGTGTTTTTTAGAATGTATCTACAGTATGTGGTTTCTAGGGTGTTCTGGGTGTTTTTTTTAGAATGTTGCTACAGTATGTGGTTGCTACGGTGTTCTGGGTGTTTTTTTTTAGAATGTTGCTACAGTATGTGGTTGCTAGGGTGTTCTGGGGTTTTTTTTTTTAGAATGTTGCTACAGTATGTGGTTGCTAGGGTGTTCTGGGTGTTTTTTTAGAATGTTGCTACAGTATGGGGTTGCTAGGGTGTTCTGGGTGTTTTTTTAGAATGTTGCTACAGTATGTGGTTGCTAGGGTGTTCTAGGTGTTTTTAGAATGTTTCTGCAGTGTATGGTTGCTATGGTGTTCTGGGTATTTTTTAGAATGTTGCTACAGTATGTGGTTGCAACGGTGTTCTGAGTGTTTTTTTTTTTAGAATGTTGCTACAGTATGCGGTTGCTACGGTGTTCTGGGTGGTTTTTTTAGAATGTTGCTACAGTATGTGGTTGCTAGGGTGTTCTAGGTATTTTTAGAATGTTTCTGCAGTGTATGGTTGCTATGGTGTTCTGGGTATTTTTTAGAATGTTGCTACAGTATGTGGTTGCAACGGTGTTCTGAGTGGGTTTTTTTAGAATGTTGCTACAGTATGCGGTTGCTACGGTGTTCTAGGTGTTTTTAGAATGTTTCTGCAGTGTATGGTTGCTATGGTGTTCTGGGTGTTTTTTAGAATGTTGCTACAGTATGTGGTTTCTAGGGTGTTCTAGGTGTTTTTTAGAATGTTGCTACAGTATGTGGTTGCTACGGTGTTCTGAGTGTTTTTTTTAGAATGTTGCTACAGTATGTGGTTACTTCGGTGTTCTAGGTGTTTTTAGAATGTTTCTGCAGTGTATGGTTGCTATGGTGTTCTGGGTGTTTTTTAGAATGTATCTACAGTATGTGGTTTCTAGGGTATTCTGGGTGTTTTTTTTAGAATGTTGCTACAGTATGTGGTTGCTAGGGTGTTCTGGGTGTTTTTTTAGAATGTTGCTACAGTATGTGGTTGCTAGGGTGTTCTGGGTTTTTTTTTTAGAATGTTGCTACAGTATGTGCTTGCTAGGGTTTTCTGAGTGTTTTGTGGAATGTTGCTAGAGTATGTTGTTGCTAGGGTATTCTGGGTGTTTTTTTTAGAATGTTGCTACAGTATGTGGTTGCTAGGGTGTTCTGGGTGGTTGTTTTAGAATGTTGCTGCAGTATGTGGTTGCTAGGGTGTTCTAGGTGTTTTTAGAATGTTTCTGCAGTGTATGGTTGCTATTTTGTTCTGGGTGTTTTTTAGAATGTATCTACAGTATGTGGTTTCTAGGGTGTTCTGGGTGTTTTTTTTTTGTTTTTTTTTAGAAAATTGCTACTGTATGGGGTATGGGGTTGCTAGGGTATTCTTGGTTTTTTTTTTAGAAACTTGCTACAGTATGTGTTTTTGCACATTGCTATAAGTGAAAGCAATAATAATAGTGATGGTTGCATTAGCCAGCACCACTAACATGATGTAGACAGACATGCTGCAGTGTTCGATCCACAGAGTAAATCACTGCAAGTCACTGTACGTTTACTGGGTTCAGCTCTCCACACACATCACACGACTCACGGCTACAGAGCTACATCAGGAGAGAAATAAATAAACATGATTACAAGCAGGCCGAAGGGCTCTGAGGTGTTTGCGGAAATGAAAATATCTGTTGGGTTGAACTTGACTCGTGTACGACACACAAACAGAAGCCGATTATGAAACACACAGTTACACCGAACAGCTGCTAAATAATGGCTTTGAGTGGAGTTGAGCAGAAACATGTCTGCTAATGCAATGCGTTCAGATGGATCTGCTGTCTGTCTTTGAATAGACGATGCACTTTGAGGATTTCAGCTCAAAACAAAGCACACGGCTCCTGTAATGAGCAGTGAAATCTGCTGTATGATGCATGAGTCCTGCATGTAGAATGGGAGGAAAAAAGACCTTTCTGAATGGTTGCTATGTTGTTGCTAGTGAGATTTAGTTGTTCAAGCGAGGGTTCCAGATCCAAACATTATTTGTAGAGCCTCGCATCCAATAAGTAATCCAGTATCCAGGGACTTAAGTCCCATGCAATCCGTAAGTATGATCCCAACAAAAATTGCCACAAAATCCACATTTAAAATGGATCAGGAGAAGATTTTTAATAAGTTCCATATTTATGAGAACAGTACTGATTTGCTCTTTTGATTCTAATAGTGTAAGTTGTTTTAGTGTAAGAGCAGTGCAGTTTAATCTACACTATCACTGTATGTCTGACTGTGTTAACACTCTGCCGGACTGAGTTACAGCTAGTTCGGTGCTGGTGGCATATGGATGGGTGTTTTCTGCACATACGGTGCCAAAGCCCAGCGGGCAGCAGACGCTCTCCTCTGGTTAGAAACTCATCGAGTCGCTCAGCGCGGCGCTAGAGGCGTGAAGGACCGACTTCAGCAGTTCAACAGCTCTAATGCGTTTGGGAAATAGTGTTTGACGGGGAAGGAGCGCTGCATTATCCTCACTGCTCAGCTGAGTCTGGATTGATTGATTGACACCTGTCACACTCTGAGAACAGGAAATCACTTGATAAATAGAAGTGAAGATTTTGAATGATTTTCTTTTCCTGCATCGCTGCAGCTGAACGCACCTTCAGTCCAGTTCAGACATGAACTCAATATTAAGCTGCAGAGCTATAACTTTGGTTTGAAATCATAAGAGCACTATTTCTGTGGGACAATATTGACTTTATCAGCCATGAGTGGAAAAATCATAATGTCTGAACTAACATCCAGACAAAATGATTTATATCTCAAACAAGCTCTTTTAGTGAAGAACAACATTATACTCTATATGTCCAGATTATTATATTATTATGTTTTGCAGGTTTGTGAGTTTAATCTGACTGCATTAGACCTATATTATATTATATTATATTATATTATATTATATTATATTATATTATATTAGTTTAATCAGACTGCATTTTATTTTATTATGTTATATTATATTATATTATATTATATTATATTATATTAGTTTCATCAGACTGCATTTTATTATGTTATGTTATGTTATATTATATTATATTATAATTGTTTCATCAGACTGCATTATATTATATTGTATTAGTTTAATCAGACTGCATTTTATTATATTATATTATATTATATTATATTATATTATATTATATTATATTATATTATATTATATTAGTTTAATCAGACTGCATTTTATTTTATTGTTATATTATATTATATTATATTATATTATATTATATTATATTAGTTTAATCAGACTGCATTTTATTTTATTATGTTATATTATATTATATTATATTATATTATATTATATTATATTATATTAGTTTCATCAGACTGCATTTTATTATGTTATGTTATATTATATTATATTATATTATATTATATTATATTATATTATATTAGTTTAATCAGACTGCATTTTATTTTATTATGTTATATTATATTATATTATATTATATTATATTATATTATATTATATTATATTATATTATATTATATTAGTTTCATCAGACTGCATTTTATTATGTTATGTTATGTTATGTTATATTATATTATATTAGTTTAATCTGACTGCATTTTATTTTATTATGTTATGTTATATTATATTATATTATATTATAATTGTTTCATCACACTGCATTATATTATATTGTATTAGTTTAATCAGACTGCATTTTATTATGTTATGTTATATTATATTATATTATATTATAATTGTTTCATCACACTGCATTATATTATATTATTTATATAAGTATTCTCACACAGAAGTAAATCACATAGGCCTTTTTATTATAATTTTATTATAATTTGTATTATAATATATGATTTCAAGTTAAACAAAAATACCATATTAGTCACCATAAGTGGCATGAACAAAACAGAATTAAATTATTTGTAAGAAACTAATCATCAGCACAAAATTCATGATCAGGACAGGCCTAGTAGAAAGACTGAAACAGTATTTTCTTCTAAAACGTCCTCTAATAATCTTTGATTTATTTACAACATCTCAAAATTTCTGTACAGAGTTCTGACTCAGACTTCAGGAAACCTGCTGTAGATGTTTCTGCTGAAAGAGTTTGCTGCTCCTGCCAAATGCATTTACTCGTCATGAGCAAACACAGTTTGTCTTTTGCGGTGAAACATCAGCGCAGCTCTTGCTGATGGTCGAGCAGCAGATGCTCCATTTATATAACTGCATTTTCCAGCCCATCGCAGAGAGATTTGCGTCTCTGTGAGATTGAACCACATTTGCCTCAATTTAGCCTCGAGTCCGTAAGAGAACGTACACACCGGACCGTTATTAGCCTCAACATACAGCTCTAATGCAGAGACCCTTCATACATCCAGCCGCCGCATCGCTCATTTCTGTAAAAGCCTCGTCCTTGTACTGTATGTTATTTTTTCCGGAAGCAAATTCCAGCTTTTTTATTACATCAGGATGAACAGAGTCACAGCAGCTGTTTCTCTTTCCTTTCTTTGTCTTGTACCTTTGTTTTGCTGTGTGTGTGTGTGTGTGTGTGTGTGTGTGTGTGTGTGCATGTCAGATGCCCTAAGATGTGTTTAGTTTAGCCTTTTGCACCCGGCGCTCATTAAAATCTGATTCTTTATTCTCCATCAAGTGAAGCTGGAGGGGGCGGATCAACACGACCTCTTAGATTAAGTGCTCCGGTATTCATCTGTCCTCCAGCGCTGCTTAAAACACTCTTTATATGGCATTTACTGATATCGGAAAAATTAATTTCAGCAATTTGAAATGAAAAATCTTATTTACAGCCTTTCCCAATGCAGTTAATGCTGCATCAGTCTGGATCTGGGCCGAATGACGTTACACACACACACACACACACACACACACACACGTCATGCTAGAAATGTTTTGAGATTGTTAGTTTATCTAATTGACACCAAGCAGAACATCTTCTTCAGAGCTTTTTCTTGCTCAAACAGCAACATTACATTACAAGCTGAGGATTTTAAGTTCAGTAAATGTTGCACACTTTAACCCAATGTCAGCTCATATTGATGAAAGCTGGGCTAATTTTATCTTGCAGCAAATGTTATTGATATAATAATG
>VTFQ01000014.1:50881728-50899228 GCA_036281575.1 Ancherythroculter nigrocauda | reverse complement strand
AGGTCTGGAGAGCAGGGCTGAATAATAGAGTTTGTTTTCAGAGCCTAAAGTGGGCCCGATTCACCCAGACACGGATCTCGCGCTGCTCAGAAAGGTTTACACTGGGCAATTTTCTCTCCGAGGATTTGCTCAGAATTGAGCATTGAGCCCGTAAAGCTGGTGGAACAATAACATGTTATTTGCTGCGACCCACTTCAGAAAGTTTACCAGGTTAGAAGCTTCTGTCGTGTTTGAGGAGATGAAATGTTCTGAGTGAGACGTGCTTTACTTGCTCTGACAAACACAACTTGTTATGATCCTTTAGACGTTTAGGGTTGTACATTAAATTTGTTTGATTATCGAAATGTCAGTCTTCATAGAGGTGTAGCTACAAAAAGTTTACAGTGCAGTGCATATATATATAATAAAATGTATTTCATAATATAATTAATTTTAATGTATTAATTATTTGTAATGTTAAGTTATTTGTATCATTTATAATTATATTTTATTTGTATTTATTTATTCATAATAAAATAATTTATTTATTTATTCATTCAAACATTTATAATATTATTTTATTCTTTCATTCATAATATAATTTGTTTATTAATAATAATAAATATATAATAATATAATTTATTTAATAATAGACTTTATTTATTTATGTGTATTATTTATGTATTTATTTATTTACTCATTCATTCATTCATAATAGAATTAATTTATTTATTATAATTTATTGTTATTCATTTATAATTATATTTTATTTTTATTATTTTTATTTAATTTATTTATAGTTTAACTTGTGTATTTATTTATTTACTTATTTATTAATTCATTCATAATATAATTTATTTACTTATCTATTTATCTGTTTATTTATTTATTTATCATTATTTATTCTTACATTCATAATATAATTTGACTTTATTTATTTATGTGTATTATTTGTGTATTTATTTATTTACTCATTCATTCATTCATTCATTCATAATATAATTAATTTATTTATTAGAATTTATTGTTATTCATTTATAATTATATTTTATTTTTATTATTTTTTATTTTATTTATTTATAATTTAACTTGTGTATTTATTTATTTATTTACTTATTTATTCATTCATTCATAATATAATTTATTTACTTATCTATTTATCTGTTTATTTATTTATCATTATTTATTCATTCATTCATAATATAATTGTTTATGATTTAATTTGTGCATTTATTTTTTTGTTCATTCATGCTTTCATAATAGAATTTATTTATTTATTTATTCTTTCATTCATAATATAATTTATTTTTTTATTTATAATTGTATTTGTGTATTTATTTAGTTATTTATTAATTAATTCATAATAGAATTTATTTTAATTTATTATTTATTTATAATTTAAATGTATTGTCATTCATTTATAATTAAATTGTATTTCATTCATTCATAATAGAATTTTATTTTTTATTTTTCTATAATTTAATTTGTGTATTTATTTATTTTTGTTCATTCATTTCATAATAGAATTTATTTATTTATTTATTCTTTCATAATAAAATTATTTTTTTATTTATAATATTATTTATATGTATTTAGTTATTTAGTTATTTATCAATTAATTCATAATATAATTTATTTTAATTAATTTATTTATTTAAAATGTAAATGTATTGCCATTCATTTATAATTAAATTGTATTTTATTCATTCATTCAAAATAGAATTTAATTTTTTTGTTTATAATTTAATTTATGTGTATTTATTTATTTATGTTCATTCATGCTTTCATAATTTATTTACTTATCTATTTATTCATTCATAATAGAATAAGTAATTTATTTAAATTCATTTTAACTGGCTAATTGCTTAACTATTACCCACAATCCTAAATATTTGTAAATGCTTACAGCTTTGTGAAGGACGAAACAGTGTTTGTTGAATTTGAGAGTAAATTGTTGTTTGAGAACATGATCGACTGTCTTTGCAGCTTTGAAGAAAGTCTGATATATTTGAGCTCCAGCAGGTCTGAATGTTTCCTCCTAAAGCTAAAGCACTGGATCTGCAGCAGGACCATCTTAATTTGTCCCGTTATCCGCAAGGACTTTCCTTTAGTTGTGTGTTTGGAGCCGGTTCTCCTCCTGCGAGGTGAAATCTGTGCATCATTAAAAGCATCTGCGGAATAAGAGACACACACACACACACACACACACACCCCAGCGGCGGCTTTCTGAGGAGGCTTGCCGAGATCAGCAGCTTCTCATTCCTCAGCGTCAGAGCCGACGCAGCTCTATCTGACCGGACACATGCCATGCAAACACGCTGAGATGAGCCGATGAGGAGCTTGTGTTTAACACTCCTTTGAAAGAACCTGTTCCAGTGACACTTGGCATGCTTTTTATTGCCTTTTCTTTTATAAATTAGCTATCATTCGTAAGCTTAAACACTCAAAAATTCACATTGTGAAAAGTGTTTTAATATTGGGCACTGTGTTGCATGAAAACCTTTGATTTGGAACACAACTTGGTAATTATATCACATTAATTATTTTTGAGATTCACTCATACTTAACGTTTCTTACACTAAAAAAGCCATAATGTAGTATTTTAAGGATCTTTTGTTTGAGGCTCAGAAGGACACAGTTCATGCTTTCGTCGCTATAGAGCTTGTTTCAGTAACGCTGAGAATGCGACGCACTGGATTCTGCATTACTCTCTGACGCGCTTCAGAATGCAGTGACCGATGAAACTGAGCTTTGAGACTGTAGCTTTAAGACTTCCTTATGTAAAGGATGTTTCCTCTTGATTTGTCTGTATAGTTCGCTCATGCCAGCAGAATCATGTGCCGTTGTTTCCAAACACTGAGTAGATGTCATATCTGCAGTCACATGTTAATAGTGTCTCAAGTGTACACTATAGTGAACTGTTTCCAGTGGATCCTTAATGTATGCCTCTGTACATGCTTGTTAGGGCACTATTACCCACAAAACTATTTTATTTAATTTTATCAAATTTCATTGTGATTTTTTTATTTAATTTTATTTTTTATAATTATTTTTATTTATTTATTTATTTTATCAATGGGTGTGGTTATTAATTTGATTTGATCTCATTTTCTTTTATTTTATTTATTTTTTTATTTTTATAATTTATGTATGTACAGTGTGTATATGTGTGTGTGTGTGGTATATATATATATATATATATGTTACATTGAAAACGTGATAAAATCATTATTTAAATTTTTTTTATTTATTTATTTTATTAATGGGTGTGGTTATTAATTTGATTTGATCTCATTTTATTTTATTTTATTTTCTTTTATTTATTTTTTTATTTTTATAATTTATGTATGTACAGTGTGTGTATGTGTGTGTGTGTGTGGTATATATATATATATATATATATAGTTACATTGAAAACTTGATAAGATCATTATTTAAATTTTTTATTTTATTTTATTTATTTATTTATTTATTTTATTAATGGATGTAACATCACATCCATTAATAAAATAAATAAATAAATAAATAAAATAAAATAAAAATTTAAATAATGATTTTATCATGTTATGAAGCATGATAAAATCATTATTTAATTTTTTTTATTTTTATTATTTTTATTTTATTTATTTATTTATTTTATTAATGGATGTGATGTTACATTGGAAGCATGATAAAAATCATTTTATTTAATTTGATCTAATTGTAGTTTTTATTTGTTTCATTTTATAATTTGTGTGTGTGTGTATATATATATATATATATATATATATACACATTTTTTCTATTTTTATTTAATTTAATTTTTACATTTTTTTTTTTACATTTTATTTTTATATAATTTTTATTATTATTATTATTATTAATAGATGTGATGTCACATTGGAAGCATAATAAAATAATTTATTTAATTTTATCTCATTTTATTTTTTATTTATTTTATTTTATATAATTTTATATATAAAATTAAAATAAATTATGAATTAAATTGGATAAAATTAAATATATGTACATTTATATATATATATATATATATATATATATATATATATATATATATATATATATATATTTCCATTTTGTTTTATTTTATGAATTAATGGGTGTGCCGCCACATTGAAAACATGATAATTTGATTTCTCCATGTGGTCTGTGCAGGGAAAGCGTTTGCTCCTGAGTTCTACTACGACACCTATAACCCGCTGTGGCAGAACCGGCCGCGTGTGTACGGCTACAAGCTGCAGTGGACGCAGATGAACCCCAGCGCGGTCGACCGCATCATGGCGTACCGCCTCGGAATACGACAGGTCAGTCCGGAGCTCCTGCTCGAGGTTTGCAGTGAAGGTCATTGGTCAGTTTGTGTGTGTGACTCCAGATCTCTCACCAGATTACAGTTCAACAGTGATCTAAATCACCCACACACTGCAAAAGAGCAGAACCTCACGCTGTTGACTCGCTGTGTGGTGTTTTTCAGCACTTGTCGTCTGTTTTGCTGCAGTTATCAGGTGTGAATTCACACTTAAACCTGCTCTCCTTAAATCAACACATTTACTGGAGAAGCAAAATCACTTCATATATTTAAAGTCTAAAATGACTTAATCTAGATATAAAGTCTAAACCCATCTGAGGATTTCTATGGCTAACAATAGTAGCTACACTGAAAGTGTAATTAATGTTAAATAGTTCATAATAAGCACATGAAGAAGTGTGTAAATGACGTGCGTTTGAATTCTGCAGTGATTTGTGAGAGAAGCTTCAGTGTTATTTGATCATTGAGATTCTGCTTTTTAGTTTGAATTCATTTTTAAATCAAATTTTTGTTAAAGTTTTAGTCATTTTGTTGTGTCGTTAGTTATAAATCAGGGTTACTGTCGTTAACTAAATCTATTTAAAACATTTCTGAGTGAAATAAAGCTGAAATTAAAAAAAAATTAAATATTAGTTGAAAAACGTAAACTACATGAAAATTAGAAATGTTGCCTTGGAAATAAACTGAAACTTAAAATTTTGTTTTGTTTTGTTTTGTTTAATGTTATAATATGTCAATGGTACGGTATAATGTACTATTTCCTGTGGATCCTAAATGCATGCATTTGTTCATGATTTTATTTTATTGTATTTTATTATTTTATTTTATTTTATTTTATTTTATTTTTTGCATATATATATATATATATATATATATAATAAAGTAAAATAATGAATTTTATATATATATATATATATATAATTCATTTTATTTCTATTATTTATTTTATTTTATTTTTTAGTGTATTTATTTGTATTTAATTTAATTTATTTGTATAATTTATGTGTGTATAATTTATGTTAATTTATAATTTATGTGTGTGTGTATATATATATATATATATATATATATATATATATATATAATGTGTGTGTGTGTGTGTTTGTATACTGTACATACAAATAACAAAACACATAATAAAACAAAAACACATAATGAAATTACTAAAAATTAAAGTGAATTTAACATGAAAACTAAAAATATAAAAATAAAAGCTAATTTAAAATATTAATAAAACTGAAATAAAACTAAAATAACACTGATTTTCTAGTTTTAATTTTAGGTAAGTATAAGTCAAACATATGTTCATATCACTCATAAGAAAAGCGTTGTTGTGAGTGAAACATGTCTACGGCTGTGAGTAAATGCGCAGGAATCTTTACTCCAGTACTCTAAGATTCCACACGGAGCACACTAAGACGGATGTTTCTCCAGCTGCATGATGTACGATGTAACTCCGTCCTCTGCTGAAGCGGTCTGACGGTACATGAGTGAATAAGAAGCAGGAAAGCGAGAGTTCCTTGGTAAATAAATCACGGCCCCGGAGCCCCGGATGCGCGTGTCGAGCAGAAGTCAGTGCTGCTATTTTTAGCCGGCTTCAGTCGTGATGATCTCAGCCTCGGCTCGGCTTTGAATTAACACTGAAGGCCTGTGGGTTTCACAGCTTCATAACGGACGATCTTCTGTGATCGAGGCCGTCGTGAATCCCAGATGAAGCTTTAGTTCAGAGACTGAATGTGACAATGACCAGTCGTTCTTCACTTGTTCTTTTGCCTCGCCTGAGCCGAATCCCAATCCACTAACTATTCTTTCTATATCACGTCATGTGAGATTACAGTTAGCATGTCTCAAATCATTGCATGCTGAAAATAGTATGCTAAGGTTGTCATATAGTGTACTATTTCTAATGGATCTTCAGTTTATGCATCTATGCATGGCTTTTAGGTCAGTACTGCCTGCAAAATTATTTATTTATTTTGCATGCTTTATTTATGTCTTCATCATATGTTGGAAATATCATGCTAAGGTTGCCATATAGTGCACTAGTTCCACTGAATCCTCAATGTATGCATCTAGCTTTTAAGATTATTTAATTTTTGTTTTGTTTCGCTTTGTTGATGTTGGTTTTTTTTTCTTTGTTTTTTGTTTTGCTTTGCTTTGTTTGTGTTTTTGTTTCGCTTTTTGTTTGTTTTGCTTTGTTTTGTTTGTTTTGTTTGTTTTTAGTTTGTTTTGCTTTGTTGTTGTTTTTGCTTTTGTTTTTTGTTTTGCTTTGCTTTGCTTTTTGTTTTGTCTTCTTTCATTTCGTTTTGTTTTGTTTGAGTTTTTAGTTTTTTGCTTGTTTTGCTTGTTTTGCTTTACTTTGCTTTTTGTTAGGGATGCACAGATTAAAAAAATAGAAATTAATAAATGTATATGCAGTGGTATTGCTATCGGCGAGTACCAGAAAAAAATATCGGTACTCGTACTCTGTCCTTAAAAAAATGGTATCGGTGCATCCCTACTTTTTGTTTTTTGTTTATTTTTGTTTTGGGTTTTTTTTTTGCTTTGCTTAGGGTTTTTGTTTTGTTTTTTGTTTGTTTTGCTTTGTTTTTTGTTTTGTTTTGTTTGGGTTTTTTGTTTTTAGTTTGTTTTGCTTTGCTTTGTTGTTGTTGTTTTTTTCCTTTGCTTTGTTTTTTGTTTTGCTTTGCTTTGTTTGGGTTTTTGTTTAGTTTTTTTGTTTGTTTGTTTTGCTTTGTTTTTTGTTTTGTTTGGTTTTTTTGTTTTTAGTTTGCTTTGCTTTGTTGTTGTTGTTTTTTGATTTTGTTTTGTTTTGCTTTTTGTTTTTGTTTTGCTTTGCTTTGTTTTTTGTTTTGTCTTGTTTCATTTTGTTTTGTTTTGTTTGAGTTTTTAGTTTTTTGCTTGTTTTGCTTGTTTTGCTTTACTTTGTTTTTTGTTAGGGATGCACAGATTAAAAAAAATAGAAATTTGCTATCAGCGAGTACCAGAAAAAAATATCGGTACTCGTACTCTGTCCTTAAAAAAATGGTATCGGTGCATCCCTACTTTTAGTTTTTTGTTTATTTTTGTTTTGTTTTGTTTTTTTTTGCTTTGCTTAGGGTTTTTGTTTTGTTTTGCTTTGTTTTGTTTAATGTTGGAAATATTATGCCAATGGTGCCCTATAATGTACTATTTCCAGGGGATCTTAAATGCATGCATTTGTTCATGATTTTTATTTTATTTTATTTTGCATTTTTACTCATTTCTTCATGAGTAATTTTATTTTATTTTAAAATAAAATTACCCATATTTTATTTTAATTCATTATTTTATTTCTATTTTGCATTCTGTTTTAATTCTATTTTACATAATTCTATTTTATGTTATTTACTTATTTAATTGTATTTTGCTTTCTTACTCATCTTTGTAAATAATTTTATTTTATTTTAAAATTAAATTACTCATTTTAATTTATTTAATTTATTTACTTATCTACTCATGTATATAATTTTATTTTGCTTTCGTTACCCATGTCTTTATGAGTAATTTTATTTCATTTTACTATTTTATTTTATTTTTATTTTATTGTTTTTTCGTTTTATTTTCTAGTGCATTCTTGACTCATTTGGTCTCTCGCGTGTCTCCTGTGTGACTCTGGTGATCAGCAGCACACACTCATTACACATGGGCGATCCGTCAGGCTCCACCGCAGGAGAACCAGCACTTTGATTACTTCTACATCTCGCCCGCGTTCCTCCTTTGATCAGATCTCAGGAAATCTGCTTCAGAGGTTGCATGAAGCACATGCGAATTCCTTTTACGAAGATGAGAGTGTGAGAAAAACCGAAGGTGCATTCACACTGACAGCATTTGCTCTGTCAAAGTGATCTGGAGGTCTTTCATTTTCACTGAGATCTGGCAGTTTGAGGTCAGGTGACCAAACGCAGCAACATGATGCAGCGACTGCCAATGAGAACAAATAGCATTCATTTTCCTAAATCACAGAATAGATCATGGCGCTAACAACACCAAGGTCCTGAGGTCAAGGGTTTGATTCCCAGGGAAACTGATAAATGTAAACCTTGAATACAATACAAGTTGCTTTGGATAAAAGCTTCAGCTAAATCAATGCAGAAATGTAAACCAAAACATGATATATATATATATATATATATATTATATCAATCTTTTGTGTGAACGTGAGAAAAAAAGTGTCTCATGAATAATTCTGTCCAAACCTCACACTGTTTACAGCTGGTCGTTTTTATGAAGACATTCTAATAATGTGTATTTGAAAACCTGCCCAAAATTGCAAACCATAATTTGACTGAATTGGTATTTAGTGGAGGAACGGTGAGTTTGGCGCTTAATGAATCCATCTGTCCGTGACTGCGGCGAACTTAAACGCTCTCTGATCCGGTTAATTCTCATTCCTGTCAGGGAAACGGGATTTGACATCCTGGTAAGTGACTCAGAGGGCCGCCGGTGAATAATGCCAGCGATTACAAGTAACAAAACAGCACTTTCCAATTTACCAGTGAGCCAAAGTTTACTACAGCTGTTACCTCACAGTAACCCAGCAGCTTCAGCTTCAGTTCAAAGCCTGGTGGCGTCAGTCGCACGGCTCCAGCTCAAACTGATGAAGTTTCTAGCATTAAATGTGTGAACCCAAGGCATAAGCAGAATGAAGGGGCAGGGCCTGACATGCTCTAAGTGCTTGACCAATCACAACACACTGCTCCAGTCGACCAATCAGAGCACATTGTGCTTTTCAGAAGGAGGGGCTTCATAGAGACAGGAACTAAACAGAGCGTTACTGACAGACTGGGAAGAGAGGAGCTGCAACAATGGAGAATATGAGGAAAATAATCAACATTCAAGCAGGAAAACCTGTTCTAGTAGAGCACAAAAACAGCATCAAGACTGTAAAAGGGCATAATTGGTCCTCTTTAACGCCCTGACAGGAAATGCAAGTAATTTATTTTCCCTGTAAAGCTGATGTAAGCCTGATTTCTCCTTCAGACGGGGCAGCAGCGCTGGTGGGAGCAGGAGATTCCCGTGGAGGGAAACATCCAGAAGGGAGAACTGATCACACACAACCTGACGGAGCTCATCAGACCCGAGGCCTACGTGGTCCGACTCACACCGATCACACGCTTCGGAGAGGGAGATTCAACCACCAGGATCGTCACGTACAGCGGTACGTCACGCATGACTATAGTCGAAATAAAACAAGTTCATGAGATATTTACTAGAATTCAGTTGATACAATTCAATTCAAAAATACAGTAAAAATTGTGAAATATTTTTATTATTTAAATCAGCTGTTTTCTATGTGAATATATAGTAAAGTGTAATTTATTCCTGTGATCAAAGCTGAATTTTCAGCATCATTACTCCAGTCTTCAGTGTCACATGATCCTTCAGAAATCATTCTAATATGATGATTTGCTGCTCAAGAAACATTTATGATTATTATCAATGTTGAAAACTTGTGTGGAAAGCATCATATCGTTTATTTTTCAGGATTCTTTGATGAATAGAAAGTTCAAAAGAACAGCATTTATTTGAAATAGAATCTTTTGTAACATTATAAAAGTCTTTACTGTCACTTTTGATCAATTTAATGAATCCTTGATGAATAAAAGTAGTAATTTCTTAAGGTTTAAAAGTTCAGTAATGAGGTGAAAATAGTTTAGCGCTGAAAGTAATGAACTGATGAGAGTTGAGTGTTTGTGATCTGCTCGTTTGGAGGTTTAGTTTGATTGTTTTATGTTTCGGCTGGTGGTTAATAATTCATCTGCGCTGTCGCTCGTGAAGATCAATCCAGAACAAAAAGAAAACATTTGGATGATGCAAAAGCAAATGATGAATTTCGTTATTTCCCTAAACTACTACACTGTAAAAAAAAAAAAAAAAAAAAAAAAAGAAGAAGATTTTTGTAATTGTAAAATGTGAGTGGCTCTAGCTCTAGCTCTAACATGATTAGCATGTTACTAGCATAATGCTAACAAATTTAACATGCTTTTAACATGATGCTAAGCAAGATGCTTACATGATTAGCATGTTGTTAACATGACATTAACACTATTAGCTAGCATGATGTTAACTCAATTAGCATGTTGCTAGGATGATGCTAACACAATTAGCATGTTGTTAGCATGATTCTAAGCAAGATGTTAACATGATTAACATGTTTGTAGCATGATGCTAACATGATTAGCATTTTGTTAGCATGACGTTAACACTATTAGCTAGCACGATCTTAACACAATTAGCATGTTGTTAACATGATGCCAACACTATTAACATGTTGTTAGCTTTAGGCTAAGAAAGATGTTAATGTGATTAGCATGTAGTTAACATCAATGCTAAGCAAGATGTTAGCATGATTAGCATGTTGTAAGCATGACATTAACACAAATAGCTAACATGATGTTAACTCAATTAGCATGTTGCTAGCATGATGTTAACACAATTAGCATGTTGTTAGCATGATTCTAAGCAAGATGTTAACACGATTAACATGTTTCTAGCATGATGCTAACATGATTAGCATTTTGTTAACATTATGTTAACACTATTAGCTAGCATGATCTTAACACAATTAGCATGTTGTTAACATGATGTCAACACTATTAACATGTTGTTAGCTTTAGGCTAAGGAAGATGCTAATGTGATTAGCATGTAGTTAGCATCAATGCTAAGCAAGATGTTAGCATGATTAGCATGTTGTTAGCATGACATTAACACTATTAGCTAGCATAATGTTAACACAATTAGCATGTTGTTAGCATGATGTTAACACAATTAGCATGTTGTTAGCATGATTCTAAGCAAGATGTTAACACGATTAACATGTTTTAGTTAACATTTTTGACGTTTAGCATGTAGCTATTAACTGTTTGCATGACTAGGATGTTAGAAAGCCAACCCCCATGTCTCTATGATGTTCTGATGCAGAGATACAGGTCTTGTCATATGGTTGCTAGGGTATTCTGTTTGGTTGCTAGGGTGTGGCTTGTCATCTGCCTGATATGATGATACTACAAAGGCTGCCCCCAGTATAGATGATATAAAGCAAACCACATGTTTCTACAATGCTCGGATTGGAAGATATCCCTCTTTGGGTTTGGGTTGCTAGGGTGCTCGACAATGGTTGCTAGGGCGTGGCTAGGAAGTGGTGAAGGTGATTTGTGTTTGAGCTCACCCTCATGTTTCCATGACACTTCTATCCAGAGATATCCATCTGGGCATTGCTGTTTCTGTGTAATTATTTGTGTAATTTACTAGTGAAAACATTTCCAAGTAAATCCTGAAGTTCTTTTCAGAGCATGAGAGAATTGTGATGGATGATTTCACAGAGTTCATGAACATGTCTGTTCAATCGTAAGGGATCAAGGGTTAAAATCACAACAGTTTGCATGCATACAGCTGAGTTCCGGAGCTTGCATATTATTATTTCCGCTCAAGTAAACAGACTCTGAACGTTACTGAATTCCCGTCCGTGGCATTGAGGCCAGAGAGTTTAATGAAGTGCAGCGGCGTGTCTCTGTGTGCTTTCAGCGTTTGCTTTTGTTGCGTGACCGACTCAAGAAGGTCTGAAATGAGGTTACATGTTAATCTTTAATCTATTAAACATATTGAAACATGAAAGTGGATGGAATATTGTTTGGCGGGGCCGACTCTGGCTTAACGGAGATAAACAACATCTACGTGACTTTGGTCTCTGCATTACACCTGATTAGTCTGGCCTGGGAGTTTATAAAGTGGCCGATAATCAAATAATGCTTTAAAACGGATATTTTATGTGACTGTTGGAAGCCATGTAATGTTACACAGGATTTTCATGCATGTTCATCTGTCTTTAGTGTGTAATGTTGCTGTTTGAGCATGAAAAGCTTATTATTATTCTCTATATCAGTGTCAGGGTTTCTGAACTCCCTGAAACGCCTCCATCTTCACAATATTCCTCATTTAAATAATCTATACGCAGAATAAAGAGGCAGGGCCTGGTTGAGTTAGTTAGTAGTGTGTTGTAGTAGTGTGGTTACACTAATCACAACACACTGCTCGGGGTGGTTGCTAGGGTGTTGCTATGTGGTTGCCAGGGTACTCAGGGTGGTTGCTAGAGTGTTGCTATATGGTTGCTATGGTACTCAGGACTGTTGCTAGGGTGTTGCCTTGTGGTTGCTAGGATATTCTGGGTGGTTGTTAAGGTGTTTCTATGTGGTTGCTAGGGTACTCAGGATGGTTGCTAGGGTGTTGATATGCGGTTGCTTAGGTACTCGGGGTGGTTGCTAGGGTGTTGCTATGTAGTTGCTAGGGTACTCAGGGTGGTTGCTAGTGTGTTGCTATGCAGTTGCTATGGTACTTAGGATTGTTGTTAGGGTGTTTCTATGTGGTTGTTAGGGTACTCAGGATGGTTGCCAGGGTGTTGCCATTTGGTTGCTAAAGTATTCTAGGTGGTTACTAGGGTATTGCTATGCGGTTGCTAGGTTAATCAGATTGGTTGCTAGGATGTTGCTATGTGGTTGATAGGGTACACAAGGTGGTTGCTAAGGTGTTGCTATGCAGTTGCTAAGGTACTCGGGTGGTTGTTAGGGTGTTGCTATGTGGTTGCTGCTCCAGCTGACCAATCAGAGCACAATGTGCTTCTCAGAAGGAGGGGCTTCATAGAGACAGGAACTAAACAGAGCGTTACGGACAGACTGAGAAGAGAGGAGCTGCAACAATGGAGAATATGAGGAAAATAATCAACATTCAAGTAGGAAAACCTGTTCTAGTAGAGCCCAACAACAACATCAAGTCTTTGTAAACGAGCATAATATGGCTCTTGATGCACTTAAGAAAACTGATCTGGAACATGTAGATTTTCTCAGCAGCTAAACAGCCCTTGAAAATCTACGTCTCATAATGGAGACGATGAACCTCTTTTCATATTTTCTGTCTCAAACACAATGGCACAGACGAGGAGGAGGTGGCATTTCAATTTGTTCTGATTTCTCGACTCGCGCACTGAAAAAGCTCAAGACAAAAGAGCCCATCCACTCCAGGAAAGATCTGTTTTATTCCTGAATGATGATATGATAATGTCTCCATAAGAGTAGACACATCATTTGGAATTTCTCAGAAATGATTCATCCTTCCTGTGAACCGACTGGCGGCGTTCATTATTGTGGTGTGGATCACAAATGTTCAGATGAATATTGTTTGATGGGTTTTAATCCTCTAATGCTCATATTTTTGTCACTCTGACACTAAAAAGCTCATGAAAAGCTTCCTCCAGGATGTTTCCCGCCTATTGAATATCTGCTAAATCAATTTTGTAATGTCCATTTGTGTTTGATGCTTTATCTTAAAGCTTTTATCTGTCGATATAAAGTGATGATTGTGATCTGCTCTTTATCACATTACTGTGATGCTGCATTTACTGTTATCCAGACAATAATAGAAATATAAATAAAGGGATTTTAGCCGTCAGCTATGAAATTAATATTCCAGGTTGTTTTTGATCTATTGATGTTGTACAGCATTTACCACAGACAACTGTTTTGACGGTGATATATATATATATATATATTTTAATGTTCTTCAAAAAATTCACTTAATGCTCTCTAAGGCTGCATTTATTTGATCAAAACTACAGTAAAAAAATGGTGAAATAATTTTACAATATAAAACAGCTGTTTTCTATGTGAATATATAGTAAAGTGTAATTTATTCCTGTGATCAAAGCTGAATTTTCAGCATCATTACTCCAGTCTTCAGTGTCACATGATCCTTCAGAAATCATTCTAATATGATGATTTAATGCTCAAGAAACATTTATGATTGAAAACAGTCATATTTTTGTGGAAACCGTCATATATTTCATTTTTCAGGATACTTTTATGAACAGCATTTATTTGAAATAGAATCTTTTGTAACATTATAAATGTCTTTACTGTCACTTTTTATCAATTGAATGCGTCCTTGATCAATAATTTATTTATTTTCAAAGGTAGTCTCTATGTATAAGCAATCGGACACGCATTTGCTGTAAATACTCTTATAATGAATGTCTAGCAGGCTGCACTGTGAGTAAATGTTTAAAATAATCTGTCCCATTGTTTCTAAAGTATGAAGATGATACTAAAATAATACCAAAGTAAGTGAAAGAAAGCATTCAGAGCTGCACGTTTCAGGATAAACTGAGAATCACGATTTTTTGTTTAAAATAGAGATCACAATTCTGAACAGACAACTAAACAAAATAACATGCAATTTATTAGCAGTTTTGACAAAATGCTAATTGCTGCAGTCTATTTTAAAAAATATAAATATTTTTTAAATCGTTTGAGCGAATGATTCAATGACTCACTCGTAAAGACTTCACTTGTTTCATTACTGGATGAATCAGCATTTTTGAACGAATCTCTTGAATGAATGATTCAATGACTCACTCATAAAGACTTCACTTGTTTCATTACTGGATGAATCAGTAGGCGTTTCTCAATATCAAGTACGTGAAGTTCAGACTTGCATCCTTGGTAGTTCGGACTTGGCAAGTTTGACTCAGGAGAACAAACTTCTGAGGACGGGAGAACTGCAAATGGCACAGCACGTACTTGATAGCGTCACTCAGGTCGTCAGGCAACGCGTTCATTCATTATCTTCACTGCATGTATAGTATTTATTACAAAATTATATATAAAACTGACTCTTTTTGTTTACTTTTTAAAAATATTGAAGGTGCCCTAGAATCAAAAACTGAATTTACCTTGGCATAGTTGAATAACAAGAGTTCAGTACATGGAAATGACATACAGTGAGTCTCAAACTCCATTGTTTCCTCCTTCTTATATAAATCTCATTTGTTTAAAAGACCTCCAAAGAACAGGTGAATCTCAACATAACATTGACTGTTATGTAACATTCGGGATCATTAATATGTATGACCCCAATATTTGCATATGCCAGCCCATGTTCAAGGCATTACACAAGGGCAGCCAGTATTATCGTCTGGATCTGTGCACAGCTGAATCATCAGACTAGGTAAGCAAGAACAACAGCGAAAAATGGCAGATAGAGCGATAATAACTGACATGATCCATGATATCATGATATTTTTAGTGATATTTGTAAATTGTCTTTATAAATGTTTCGTTAGCATGTTGCTAATGTACTGTTAAATGTGGTTAAAGTTACCATCGTTTCTTACTGTATTCACGGAGACAAGAGCCGTTGTTATTTTCATTATTAAACACTTGCAGTCTGTATAATTCATAAACACAACTTTATTCTTTATAAATCTCTCCAACAGTGTGTAATGTTAGCTTTAGCCACGAAGCACAGCCTCAAACTCATTCAGAATCAATGTAAACATCCAAATAAACACTATACTCACATGATCTGACGCATGCATGCAGTATGCATGATGAACATCTTGTAAAGATCCATTTGAGGGTTATATTAGCTGTGTGAACTTTGTAAATGCGCTGTATTATAGCCGAGAGCTCGCAGGGGGCAGGGAGCGTGAGATTTAAAGGGGCCACAGCCTGAATCGGTGCATAGTTAATGATGTCCCAAAATAGGCAGTTAAAACAATTAATTAAAAAAAATCTATGGGGTATTTTGAGCTGAAACTTCACAGACACATTCAGGGGACACCTTAGACTTATATTACATCTTGTAAAAACTGGTTCTAGGGCACCTTTAAACGTAACAACTCTGAGAACGTCAGATCAAATTTTCAAATAAGCGCTATCTTTATCAATAAACCACAGATTTGAGCTTTAAACCAGTACATTCTCACTTGAAAAACTCGAAAACTACATATTATGACATAATAACAGTATATATAGTGATGGCTGATTTCAAAACACTGCTTCAGGAAGCTTCGGAGCGTTATGAATCTTTTGTGTCGAATCATGATTCGGATCGCGTGTCAAACCGCCAAACTGCTGAAATCACGTGACTTTGGCGCTCCGAATCGCTGATTCGACACAAAACATTCATAAAGCTCCGAAGTGAGTGAATGTGAATGATTTAATGACTCATTTTTTTATCAGTCACCTGTTGCCACCTACTGGCATAATGATGCAATTGATACAATCTTTATTTGAAGCGTTAAGTTTCTTTCAGAAGGTGATTTCCTCTATTTTGATCTCTACCGTAGACATCAGTGTTTATATCCAAACTATAAACTTTTATCTCAGTACTTCTGTGATCATCTGAATGATTGTAAGACAGAAATAATGATTCTGTGTGATTGAAAAGACTGTTTGTGAATCTGTTTCATGAAAACGGCTCTCTCTGGATCAGATCTGAATGTTCGCTGTAATCACACTTGTCTAAGCTTTAAGTGTTGAGTGTGTGGATGCTGCAGCTGGAAGCGTTTGATGGTTTTCCTTATTGAATATCGTTCAGCAGGGCATTCATTTATGCTGTGGCGATGGACACATGATTTCCACGTTTACATAAAGCATATTGTCTGGTTTAATTGTGTTGACGGGTTTCTGAAGGAGACGTTTTGTTTGTGTCATTTTTTTTTTCCGATAAACTCTCTCAAATAGCATTTCGTGGCCAATATTCTTCTGTGACACTTTGCTTTGAGATGATTTGTGATTAGCGCGTTTAATCGAGTGCATTAAAATCAATTCTTTCAGTAGGCAAAAACATTTCATGAATCACTCTGTGTTAACAAAGTTTTGAGGTGAAGCTGATGCACCGCATCTATTCAGCGTGACAGAAATCGATCAGCGAGCCGCTCGTGTGTCTTCATGACAGTCTAGATTGTGTTTACTGGCAAAAAGACTTATTGAAACAAGAGCTGTTAGTCACCTTTGACCTTTACCTGCTTTACTATGGGTGTTTGGCTGCTTGAGCAAGTACAGTTTCGGCAGCTTTCCCACTTTTATAATGTGAATTATTTATTGAACTTTCCATTACTGCGTTCATTCCGTTTACATGCACAAATAATAAATGTGAGATTGTAAGTGATTTCTTGATCATGAAAGTTGCATGTTTGTGAAGCTCTGAGTGAGACAATAAAACATGAGTGGTCTGTGAGCGTTAATGCATTTATGTATTTCAGTGCCACGAATCCTTCACATGCATATTTGATTGTGGTTGAGTCATGCAGGTCAAACTTTATTACAGGCACATTTATCACTTTTTAATTCATTATTCACTTTTTAAACTAAGTTTAACTGACTTGATCAGTAAGATTCTGTTGGCAGAAGTTGAGCTGAAAG
>VTFQ01000014.1:50739228-50879228 GCA_036281575.1 Ancherythroculter nigrocauda | reverse complement strand
ATATTTTCATTCTACCTCCGCCGGGTCTTTTCTCTCCTCTCTTCCTCTTGTTCAGTCCTGCTGATCTCCTGCATTAGTTCGGTCATCAGGGGTAAAACCTCCATTTAAATCCCCCGTTGTGAAGCGAGCGTAGGAGTCGAGAGGCGCTGGTCTTCGGTGAGGGACCGTAAGCCCACTTACTCAAAAACACTTTAGATTCTCCCCATCCGAAGGTCACGGCGCTCCGCTCCTGCAAGATTTTAATAAAATCAATGAATATTTATCAACAAACAACACCTGCTGAATGCCAATGACTTCCCACTAGTTCCTCCAGATGAGTGTGAGACATGAAGCGCTTCCAGTGTGTTTAGTAAATCACGAGTTTGTTGCTGTCACAGTAAATGTCCCTGCACTCTGTGTGTGTTAGTGACAGTCCTGTCGTCATTTACTCGCCCACATGCTGTTGAAGAATCTCTGAGATGCTCTTTTCCAAACACACACGGACACTATGAGGCCAAAAAGGCTTCGTAACAATCTTGCGCAGTATTTTCCAAGCCTTCTGAAGTCATATGATGACCTAAATGTAAGTCTTTTTACTGATAATCATTCGCTGCAGCCTTGTTACTTTCATTATGTGAAAAGAGCAGTTCAAAGATTCAGAATAAAGTCTTACGGCTTTGGGTAAATGATGACAGGATTTCACGTTTGCATGAACTTCTTTCTTCTCCAGGAGAGTTTCACTGCAGCTTTGAAGAGGAGCCGGTTTGCATGTTCACTCAGGACAAGAACGACGACTTTGACTGGACGAGACACAGCGCTGCCACCCGCGACACTAAATACACCCCGAACACGGGTCCCAGCGCGGATCGGGCCGGCTCAAAGCAGGGTAGGTAACCGTCCCGTCCATCAACGATCAGAAATCTTCATAAGAAGCTTATCTTCACGGCGTCTCTCCAGAAGGAAAACTTCTGAAATTTCCCACCCGAGCAACTCTTGCCTAAATCCTCATGTTGATTTCTGAAGTTATCTTGAATTGCATTCACATCCGCCCGAGTTCCAATTACCACTCGTGGTGATTTCATTCAGATGAAATTCGGCTCTTCAAATGAGGTTGTCTATTCCCAAACTGAGACAATGCAGGCAGTTCCGGATGTGAATGAAGCGGGATGAGCTCCTTTTTATTGACACGCGCACAAAGAGGCGTTTGATGCTGGGACGCTCCGGAGGGGCCGAGCGCCGGTTAACGCGTCCTCTACGGGACGCGGGAGCTGCTCGTGTAAATAATACATTTGCTTTAATCATCCTGATGCTTCCGAACTGTCCGGCGTTTCATTACCGTCAAGAGTCCTACAGAGACTTTAATTATCACTCATCAAATTCAAGAGAGGAGATTCTGTTTGATTTTGGCTGGAGGGTTTTTAACGCTCTGAAGAACAATGCGTGGTGAACGTGTCACACATTGCAATATACGTACAGTATATATATAGATATATATAATGATTCATATATTATTTGTAAATTTGTAATCATATTGCATAGTTGTGCTTGGAGTAGATTGTTTTATTTGTGACAATAATGCAATGAATCATGACAAATTGTGCTGACATATTAATAATTAAATAAAAATATTAATAATTCATTATAAAGTAGTCAATGTGAGCTTTTTCCTGTCAGTTTTTTGTTTTTCTAAATATTTTATACAAATATTCTCTCGTATATATATAATATATATTCTTTATTCACAGCCAATAAAGCTATTTTGATATATATATATATATATATATATATATATATATATATATATATATATATATATATATATATATATAATGCATTTAAATAATTATTATTACTAGTATTTAAATATAGTTTATTTTATTTTTATATTTCGTTTTTTTGTCAAAAAATTATTACTATCGGTCACCTTTTACGTCTTTATGTGGGTTTTGCTAATATTTAACCATTGAAAAGTATTAAAAAGAGCTTGTGACTAAAGCTCATAACTTCATTGGCTCCTCAAACTGTCAGTCAAACCTCATAACTCCGCCCACCTATATCGTGAATGAAGTGCTGCACACAAACGTCTCTGCTTGTTTGCAATGCAATGATAAATAAAGAACTGTTTGTTTGAATAAGTACAGCACTATAAAGGCTATTACTTTTTAGTATAATATTACTATTTTATTTATATGTAGTATTTAATTATTAGGGGCCAAGCACCGAATGCACCCTATGACGTCATTTTCCGTCATGAAAATTTTTTTGCCATTTTGAATTTTCTGAAAAACATACTTTTTCGAACTCCTCCTAGGCCGTTACTCTGATTTTCATGAAAATTGAACCAGATCATCTTCAGACCATGCCGACAAAAAGTTAGTAATTCAAGTCGATTCCTCCAACCGTTTTCAAAAAACACACGAACAAATTTAATGTTGCGCTTGCGAAAATAGACATAAGGCTGTATCTCCGCAACGCTTTATTGTATTCAGACCAAACTTCGTACATGTCATCACAAGCATGACCTGAGGCATCATGCAGTGTTTCGGCGCAGCGCCACCTACTGGTGCGGAGATATAAAAAATGGTTGTTTTTGCTTATAACTTCTGATGGCTTTGTCCAAAAATCATAAATTTGGTCTCGTTAGATTTAGGGCATCATGCCGAGTCAAATGATATCAAATTTTTACATATCAGCCATTTTGGCGGTCGGACATTTTGAATTTTGTGCTAAAATGCTGTAATTTACGAACGCATTACCGTATCGTTACGAAACTCGGTATGCGTCTTTGGCACCATGTCCTTACAATACTCAAAAAGTTTTGGTGCAGCGCCGCCTTGTGGTCAAAAGTTATAACAAAATTTACAAAAATGCTAATAACTTTTGACTATATTAACCGATTGTAATGAAAATGGTCTCAGTTGATTCTGTGGGTCATGCCGAGAACACAGGTATCAAATTTGCCATAGTCGGCTGAACTTCCTGTCCACCATATTGTTTTTCTTTAAAAACCTACTTTTTCAAACTCCTCCTAGACCGTTGCTCCGATTTTCACCAAAATCGAACCGTATCATCTTCAGACCATGCCGACCAAAAGTTATGGATTTCAAGTTGATATATCAAACCATTTCATATACCGGAGCAACGATTTTGAGGCATGATGCAAACACAACTCTTGAAGCTGTATCTCTGCAATGCTTTGACATATTGACACCAAACTTTGCAAGTGTCATTATCACCTCACTCTGACCATACCACAACAATTTGGACACAGCGCCACCTATTGGTCGAAAGTGATGAACCAGTAAATCCTCATTTTTGATCATTTTTCAGCTTGTTTGCCTAGAATGATCTTAAAAGGTCTTTAATTGCTCAATGTTGTAGTTGGTCTGATGCTCACAGCCATGTTGGCTGGCTTATTGTGCCGTTATTGTGCTTGGCCCCTTAATTGCTGCTTGCAGCTATATTAGTATTTTATTTTTATATACTTATTTATTTATTATATTATTTATTTACATATCGTCGCTGTCGGGGCCGAAACCTTGTATCTCCATATTTCTTAATTTTTATTTTTTGTCAAAAAATCATTACTGTCACTCACCCTTTACATCTGTCTGTGGGTTTTGCTAATAATGAAAGTATTAAAAAGAGTTTGTGACTGAAGCTCATAACTCCATTGGCTCCTCAAACTGTCAGTCAAATCTCATAACTCCGCCCACCTCTGTTGTGAATGAAGTGCTGCACACAGTTTAGAACGTCTCTGCTTGTTTGCAATGCAATGATGAATATGTACAGCGTTTTTTTACTCAAGAAACACTAAATATATAAAGGCTGATGTTTTATGTATTTGGGGATCGGAGAAGCATTTGTCATCGAGCCAATACTGTCTTAAAATACCCTTCATCTTTAATAACATGAGATTTTGGTCAAATATTAGTGCTCATCACATCCTTGTGTCTGTGTCATTTCCAGGTTTCTACATGTACATTGAGACCTCCAGACCTCGTAAAGAGGGCGACACGGCTCGTCTGTTGAGCCCCACGTTTAACGTCGCCCCCAAGAATCCCTACAGCATCACCAGCCCTCCGGCGTACTGCTTCACCTTCTACTATCACATGTACGGCAAACACATCGGTAAGATGACGTCCACGTGCACTCGTGCAGCAGATGTGCTAAAAACATGGGAAAGTAAAGTAGTGAAGTGATGTCAGTGAAACTCTCTCGCTTTATCACTTTAACTGACGGGGATCTACAGCTGCTGACAGGTTCCTGCATTAGCATGACGGTTGAGATGTTAGCAGGTCACGTCAAACCCGCAGACTCCAGCGCTCCATTACTGTGGCGTGTGATGACACTCGTGAGGATTTTATCATACGCTCAAACCTCAAACTCTCGACTTCATAAATCGATTGTAAATTCCCACTGTTGTTGACCATCAAATTACACACTTTGACCTCTATATCGGGGCATGTTGTCACACTTGTTCAAATCCACCTTCATTATAACTAATTTTTGTTACTTGAAATTAAATAAATATTAACAGAAGTAAAATAAAATATATATTTTATTTCAGCTAGTTGCCTAGGTAAGATCATTTTCATTTAGTTTAACTTGATGTGTTGAGACAACTTAAAACTGACATAAAAATTAATAAAAATTATAAAAATATTTCTATTTAGCTTTAATTTATTTTTATTTCAATTTTAGTCATTTAGTCAGTTTCCAATCACACACACACACCCTCATACACACTCGCACACACACACAGACTCAGACTCAGACACACGGACACTCTCTCTCTCTCACACACACACACACACACACACACACACACACACACACACTCACTCACAGAAGCCGCAGTACCTGCTCAGAGGTCACAGCTGATTAATGAGACTCACTTCAGAGTTTGCCTCTGAGTTCTTCTCTTTCGTTTGTTTGCTGGATTAAATCCCAGAGCTCAAAGCAAACACTGTCCATCTCCAGCGATCGCTGCGCTTCCATTAGTGCTGCTCCACACGCCACAGACCTCCGGCAGCACAACAGATCACGTTCAGATCACCTCAACACCTTATTCATCTCTAAATGACACTGTTGATCCCTGTGAAGCGGCTGGAATTTAATGAAAGGGGAGGCGATTTAATAAGAAGATATCGCTCACATTAACATGCTTTCATTTCTGTTTCGAAATGTTTATCTCTGTAAACTGATGATCAACGACCGTAACCTGACAGCAATGTCTTGTTTAAGGTAAACGGGACCCTTAAAGAGGGTAAAAATGTTAATTAATATGTATCACCATACTTCCCCAAGTTGATTAATTACAGTACAAATGTTTCGCATTACAGGTTTTCTGAAATGTTATGTTTAAATATGCAAATGAGCCCTTTTCTAATTAAATATGCACACTTTTGCATACCTTTCCAGAACAGAAATCTGAACAATGGATGAAGCCAGGTTCTTAATTCTTGATAGATTTTGGATTTCTCTTTTTATCATAAATCAGAAAATACTGTCAACAAAGGGGAAACTACAGAGGCCTGCACATGACATTCCCACTATTTACTAATACGTTTTACTAAATCATGAGCGCATGATATAATAATTCGTTCGCTCGTTTTACTAAATCATGAGCACATGATATAATAATTAATTCGCTCGTTTTACTAAATCGTGAGCATGATATAATAATTTGTTCGCTCGTTTTACTAAATCGTGAGCATGATATAATAATTTGTTCGCTCGTTTTGCTAAATTGTGAGCATGATATAATAATTCGTTCCCTCATTTTACTAAATCATGAGCACATGATATAATAATTAATTCGCTCGTTTTACTTAATCGTGAGCATGATATAATAATTTGTTCGCTCGTTTTACTAAATCGTGAGCATGATAAAATAATTTGTTCGCTCGTTTTACTAAATTGTGAACACGATATAATAATTTGTTCGCTCGTTTTACTAAATCATGAGCGCATGATATAATAATTTTTTCGCTCGTTTTACTAAATCATGAGCGCATGATATAATAATTTGTTCGCTCATATTACTAAATCGTGAGCGCATGATATAATAATTTGTTTGCTTGTATTACTAAATCGTGTGCGCATGATATAATAATTTGTTTGCTTGTATTACTAAATCGTGAGCACATGATATAATAATTTGTTTGCTTGTATTACTAAATCGTGTGCGCATGATATAATAATTTGTTTGCTTGTATTACTAAATCGTGAGCACATGATATAATAATTTGTTTGCTTGTATTACTAAATCGTGTGCGCATGATATAATAATTTGTTCGCTCATTTTACTAAATCGTGAGCGCATGATATAATAATTTGTTTGCTTGTATTACTAAATCGTGAGCATAATATAATAATTCCTTTGCTCGTTTTACTAAATCGTGAGCGCATGATATAATAATTTGTTCGCTCGTTTTACTAAATTGTGAGCACGATATAATAATTCATTCGCTCGTTTTACTAAATTGTGAGCGCATGATATGATAATCTGTTCGCTCGTTTTACTAAATCGTGAGCACATGATATAATAATTTGTTTGCTCGTTTTACTAAATCGTGAGCGCATGATATGATAATTTGTTTGCTCGTTTTACTAAATCGTGAGCGCATGATATAATAATCTGTTCGCTCGTTTTACTAAATCGTGAGCACATGATATAATAATTTGTTTGCTCGTTTTACTAAATCGTGAGCGCATGATATGATAATTTGTTTGCTCGTTTTACTAAATCGTGAGCGCATGATATAATAATTCGTTTGCTCATTTTACTACTAAATCGTGAGCACAATATAATAATTCGTTCGCTCGTTTTACTAAATTGTGAGTGCATGATATAATAATTACTTCGCTCATTTTACTAAATTGTGAACACGATATAATAATTTGTTCGCTCATTTTACTAAATTGTGAGCACATGATATAATAATTCATTTGCTCGTCTTACTAAATCGTGAGTGCATTATATAATAATTACTTCGCTCATTTTACTAAATTGTGAACACGACATAATAATTTGTTCGCTCATTTTACTAAATTGTGAGCACATGATATAATAATTCATTCGCTCGTCTTACTAAATCGTGAGTGCATGATATACTAATTACTTCGCTCATTTTACTAAATTGTGAACACGATATAATAATTTGTTCGCTCGTTTTACTAAATTGTGAGCATGATATAATAATTTGTTCGCTCGTTTTACTAAATCATGAGCGCATGATATAATAATTTGTTCGCTCGTTTTACTAAATCATGAGCACATGATATAATAATTTGTTCGCTCGTTTTACTAAATCATAAGCGCATGATATAATAATCTGTTCGCTCGTTTTACTAAATCGTGAGCACATGATATAATAATTTGTTTGCTCGTTTTACTAAATCGTGAGCACATGATATAATAATTTGTTTGCTTGTATTACTAAATCGTGTGCGCATGATATAATAATTTGTTTGCTTGTATTACTAAATCGTGAGCACATGATATAATAATTTGTTTGCTTGTATTACTAAATCGTGTGCGCATGATATAATAATTTGTTCGCTCATTTTACTAAATCGTGAGCGCATGATATAATAATTTGTTTGCTTGTATTACTAAATCGTGAGCATAATATAATAATTCCTTTGCTCGTTTTACTAAATCGTGAGCGCATGATATAATAATTTGTTAGCTCGTTTTACTAAATTGTGAGCACGATATAATAATTCATTCGCTCGTTTTACTAAATTGTGAGCGCATGATATGATAATCTGTTCGCTCGTTTTACTAAATCGTGAGCACATGATATAATAATTTGTTTGCTCGTTTTACTAAATCGTGAGCGCATGATATGATAATTTGTTTGCTCGTTTTACTAAATCGTGAGCGCATGATATAATAATCTGTTCGCTCGTTTTACTAAATCGTGAGCGCATGATATGATAATTTGTTTGCTCGTTTTACTAAATCGTGAGCGCATGATATAATAATTCGTTTGCTCATTTTACTAAATCGTGAGCATGATATAATAATTCGTTTGCTTGTTTTACTAAATCGTGAGCACAATATAATAATTTGTTCGCTCGTTTTACTAAATTGTGAGTGCATGATATAATAATTACTTCGCTCATTTTACTAAATTGTGAACACGATATAATAATTTGTTTGCTCATTTTACTAAATTGTGAGCGCATGATATAATAATTCATTTGCTCGTCTTACTAAATCGTGAGTGCATGATATAATAATTACTTCGCTCATTTTACTAAATTGTGAACACGACATAATAATTTGTTCGCTCATTTTACTAAATTGTGAGCACATGATATAATAATTCATTCGCTCGTCTTACTAAATCGTGAGTGCATGATATACTAATTACTTCGCTCATTTTACTAAATTGTGAACACGATATAATAATTTGTTCGCTCGTTTTACTAAATCATGAGCGCATGATATAATAATTTGTTCGCTCGTTTTACTAAATCATGAGCACATGATATAATAATTTGTTCGCTCGTTTTACTAAATTGTGAGCATGATATAATAATTTGTTCGCTCGTTTTACTAAATCATAAGCGCATGATATAATAATCTGTTCGCTCGTTTTACTAAATCGTGAGCACATGATATAATAATTTGTTTGCTCGTTTTACTAAATCGTGAGCGCATGATATGATAATTTGTTTGCTCATTTTACTAAATCGTGAGCGCATGATATAATAATTCGTTTGCTCATTTTACTAAATTGTGAACACGATATAATAATTCGTTTGCTTGTTTTACTAAATCGTGAGCATGATATAATAATTCATTTGCTCGTCTTACTAAATCGTGAGCACATGATATAATAATTTGTTTGCTCGTTTTACTAAATCGTGAGCACATGATATAATAATTTGTTTGCTTGTATTACTAAATCGTGTGCGCATGATATAATAATTTGTTTGCTTGTATTACTAAATCGTGAGCACATGATATAATAATTTGTTTGCTTGTATTACTAAATCGTGTGCGCATGATATAATAATTTGTTCGCTCATTTTACTAAATCGTGAGCGCATGATATAATAATTTGTTTGCTTGTATTACTAAATCGTGAGCATAATATAATAATTCCTTTGCTCGTTTTACTAAATCGTGAGCGCATGATATAATAATTTGTTAGCTCGTTTTACTAAATTGTGAGCACGATATAATAATTCATTCGCTCGTTTTACTAAATTGTGAGCGCATGATATGATAATCTGTTCGCTCGTTTTACTAAATCGTGAGCACATGATATAATAATTTGTTTGCTCGTTTTACTAAATCGTGAGCGCATGATATGATAATTTGTTTGCTCGTTTTACTAAATCGTGAGCGCATGATATAATAATCTGTTCGCTCGTTTTACTAAATCGTGAGCGCATGATATGATAATTTGTTTGCTCGTTTTACTAAATCGTGAGCGCATGATATAATAATTCGTTTGCTCATTTTACTAAATCGTGAGCATGATATAATAATTCGTTTGCTTGTTTTACTAAATCGTGAGCACAATATAATAATTTGTTCGCTCGTTTTACTAAATTGTGAGTGCATGATATAATAATTACTTCGCTCATTTTACTAAATTGTGAACACGATATAATAATTTGTTTGCTCATTTTACTAAATTGTGAGCGCATGATATAATAATTCATTTGCTCGTCTTACTAAATCGTGAGTGCATGATATAATAATTACTTCGCTCATTTTACTAAATTGTGAACACGACATAATAATTTGTTCGCTCATTTTACTAAATTGTGAGCACATGATATAATAATTCATTCGCTCGTCTTACTAAATCGTGAGTGCATGATATACTAATTACTTCGCTCATTTTACTAAATTGTGAACACGATATAATAATTTGTTCGCTCGTTTTACTAAATTGTGAGCATGATATAATAATTTGTTCGCTCGTTTTACTAAATCATGAGCGCATGATATAATAATTTGTTCGCTCGTTTTACTAAATCATGAGCACATGATATAATAATTTGTTCGCTCGTTTTACTAAATTGTGAGCATGATATAATAATTTGTTCGCTCGTTTTACTAAATCATAAGCGCATGATATAATAATCTGTTCGCTCGTTTTACTAAATCGTGAGCACATGATATAATAATTTGTTTGCTCGTTTTACTAAATCGTGAGCGCATGATATGATAATTTGTTTGCTCATTTTACTAAATCGTGAGCGCATGATATAATAATTCGTTTGCTCATTTTACTAAATCGTGAGCATGATATAATAATTCGTTTGCTTGTTTTACTAAATCGTGAGCACAATATAATAATTTGTTCGCTCGTTTTACTAAATTGTGAGTGCATGATATAATAATTACTTCGCTCATTTTACTAAATTGTGAACACGATATAATAATTTGTTTGCTCATTTTACTAAATTGTGAGCGCATGATATAATAATTCATTTGCTCGTCTTACTAAATCGTGAGTGCATGATATAATAATTACTTCGCTCATTTTACTAAATTGTGAACACGACATAATAATTTGTTCGCTCATTTTACTAAATTGTGAGCACATGATATAATAATTCATTCGCTCGTCTTACTAAATCGTGAGTGCATGATATACTAATTACTTCGCTCATTTTACTAAATTGTGAACACGATATAATAATTTGTTCGCTCGTTTTACTAAATTGTGAGCATGATATAATAATTTGTTCGCTCGTTTTACTAAATCATGAGCGCATGATATAATAATTTGTTCGCTCGTTTTACTAAATCATGAGCACATGATATAATAATTTGTTCGCTCGTTTTACTAAATTGTGAGCATGATATAATAATTTGTTCGCTCGTTTTACTAAATCATAAGCGCATGATATAATAATCTGTTCGCTCGTTTTACTAAATCGTGAGCACATGATATAATAATTTGTTTGCTCGTTTTACTAAATCGTGAGCGCATGATATGATAATTTGTTTGCTCATTTTACTAAATCGTGAGCGCATGATATAATAATTCGTTTGCTCATTTTACTAAATTGTGAACACGATATAATAATTCGTTTGCTTGTTTTACTAAATCGTGAGCATGATATAATAATTCATTTGCTCGTCTTACTAAATCGTGAGTGCATGATATAATAATTACTTCGCTCATTTTACTAAATTGTGAACACGACATAATAATTTGTTCGCTCATTTTACTAAATTGTGAGCACATGATATAATAATTCATTCGCTCGTCTTACTAAATCGTGAGTGCATGATATACTAATTACTTCGCTCATTTTACTAAATTGTGAACACGATATAATAATTTGTTCGCTCGTTTTACTAAATTGTGAGCATGATATAATAATTTGTTCGCTCGTTTTACTAAATCATGAGCACATGATATAATAATTTGTTTGCTCGTTTTACTAAATCATGAGCACATGATATAATAATTTGTTCGCTCGTTTTACTAAATTGTGAGCATGATATAATAATTTGTTCGCTCGTTTTACTAAATCATGAGCGCATGATATAATAATTTGTTCGCTCGTTTTACTAAATCATAAGCGCATGATATAATAATTCGTTCGCTCGTTTTACTAAATCGTGAGCATGATATAATAATTTGTTCGCTCCTTTTACTAAATTGTGAGCATGATATAATAATTTGTTTGCTCGTTTTACTAAATCATGAGCGCATGATATAATAATTTGTTCGCTCGTTTTACTAAATCATGAGCACATGATATAATAATTCATTCGCTCGTTTTACTAAATCGTGAGCATGATATAATAATTCGTTCGCTCATTTTACTAAATTGTGAACACGATATAATAATTTGTTCGCTCGTTTTACTAAATCGTGAGTATGATATAATAATTTGTTTGCTCGTTTTACTAAATTGTGAGCATGATATAATAATTCGTTCCCTCATTTTACTAAATTGTGAACACGATATAATAATTTGTTCGCTCGTTTTACTAAATCATGAGCGCATGATATAATAATTTTTTCACTCGTTTTACTAAATCATGAGCGCATGATATAATAATTCGTTCGCTCATATTACTAAATCGTGAGCGCATGATATAATAATTTGTTTGCTTGTATTACTAAAATCGTGAGCACATGATATAATAATTTGTTTGCTTGTATTACTAAATCGTGTGCGCATGATATAATAATTCCTTTGCTCGTTTTACTAAATCATGAGCGCATGATATAATAATTCGTTCGCTCGTTTTACTAAATTGTGAGCACGATATAATAATTCATTCGCTCGTTTTACTAAATCGTGAGCGCATGATATGATAATTTGTTCGCTCGTTTTACTAAATCGTGAGCACATGATATAATAATTCGTTTGCTCGTTTTACTAAATCGTGAGCACATGATATGATAATTTGTTCGCTCGTTTTACTAAATCGTGAGCGCATGATATAATAATTCGTTTGCTCGTTTTACTAAATCGTGAGCGCATGATATAATAATTCGTTTGCTCGTTTTACTAAATCGTGAGCGCATGATATAATAATTCGTTCGCTCGTTTTACTAAATTGTGAGTGCATGATATAATAATTACTTCGCTCATTTTACTAAATTGTGAACACGATATAATAATTTGTTCACTCATTTTACTAAATTGTGAGCGCATGATATAATAATTCATTCGCTTGTCTTACTAAATCGTGAGTGCATGATATAATAATTAATTCACTCGTTTTACTAAATCGTGAACACGATGATATAATTTGTTGATATCATTTGTTTGTATATAAATCAAGCAAATTAACCCTTCAGAATATAGATGAATAAAACTGTAAAGTTTGCTGTATGTAAAGCTGCTGAAGTGGAGATTTCTGACTCAAACTCAGTGTCGTTAAAGAGATGGATTGTGATTGAAATCTACAGCCAAATAGATAAAGTGCAATAAAATAAGTGTATTTTGGATGTTTACTTTCCACTAGTCTAATGTTATGGAAGCAAAAACAGACCTCAAAACTATTAAAAAAGCTATGTTTTTGCCTGTAATGTCTTGCCTTAATGTTTTAACATACCTTCTGCCCATTAAAGCAGACATGTTTGCTAACTAAGGTCGAAGTGTGTACAATGCACTTCCACTCTGTTTATAACTGGATTGATTGATTGATTCTCCAGCAGCTTCAGATACTCTTACAGTCATGAGTTGTTCTGTTGGGCCGCACTGAGGAGGTCAGTTGTTAAATTAATTGATTGTGTTTTTCCCACAGGCACTCTGAATGCGTTTGTGAAGCAGAAAGGTCAGTCGACTTCAGACGCAGGTCCAGTGTGGTCCCTCAGCGGGAACCAAGGGGACCGATGGAGACAAGCCAAAATTAGTATCCATCCTATTTCCTCCTTCCAGGTGAGTGAAATGTACAGCGGACATTTATTCAGTATTTATATGTATTTATAACTGTTTAGTCTATATATACCATGTTTGATTTTTCACTGCGCTCATCGGAATGCATTATGGGATTGTGCACAACCTCTCAAAGATGCTGTCGACTGCAGAAGAGGCTCTTGTGATGAGCATTTGATTTTGTGCTCTATTTCCATCACGCAGGTGATATTTGAGGGCATCCGCGGTCCAGGGATCGAGGGGGACGTTGCCATTGATGATGTCACGCTGGAGGAGGGGGAGTGTCCTGACCCTCCGTCCAATCGTATGTATTGAGCATGCATCTCCATGGTAACCAGGCCATAATTGCGTGCGCTGCAGCAAGCACGATGTTGTCCAAGAGAGCTCAGTAATTACACTAGAACAAACAGCGAGAAAAACTGAAATGAGGGCAGGTAATGGGCTGGAATTGACAAGACTGATGGTGAGAGCGAGACGTGGCTCCACTTCTGCTGAAAATACGTGAGCAAATTGAAAGCCTTCCTTCTGGAGCCAAACTAGGGCTGTAATCATCGAGTGAAGTTATGTGTTAATCATTATTATTAGTCTGGAATATAACAGCGCATCAGGATTTCCATTATTATTAAAAGAGTTTCATATATCGATCTCTCCATGAGGTGTGTTTGTGTCGTAAATACAAGCTTCGTGGATATCTAGAGAATAGTCATATGCGCTGGAGGATGCTTGTGAATCACAGAAATACAGTTCAGACATTTATGACCAGCTGTAAGTGTAAAAAACATGAGGCGGATTGTAATGCTGTCAACTTGCTTGCGCTCCAGACATGAATGATTCTCAGTGTTTTCAGTGATCACAGTGTGTCTTTAGCACACTTGACTCTTAGTGTAGTCAAGTAATCACAAAACATGTTCATGTCAGTGTCTTTAGGGCCATATTTGAACACCCTATAGCAACATGCAGAATACCTTAGCAAACTATACACTATAGTGAGTAGGGTTGAGTATCGAAAATCGTTTCTTTTTAAGAACTTGTTCCAAATTTCCAAGAACCGGGCACACGTGCATTTCGATTCCATTTAACGATTCCTGTGTTCCCATTTCAATGTGATTTTAACCATTCAAGCGAAAGAAGATGTGAAAGAGAAACCAATTCGACACTAGAGCGCTGTTTTCAGTGCTGCGCACATATCTAAAGCGTCCTCTCATGTAGTGCACAAATACTTAACTGAGTTGTCTTTTGCATGTTCTTATGCTTGAATGGACACGTGGATCCGTGCATTCAGTCTTAAAGTGACAGCAGCCTCATTAAACCGCTGAAGCCTGTCATTAATGATAATCAAAGAACATAAGAAAAAGAAAATCACTCATTGATCTTGACTGAATAACTTTTGTAACTTTAATAAGGATTAATCTATGTTTCATTAATAAAAAGTGAAAAAAATAAAAAGTAAAATTTGATTACATTTTATTTCAATTTCTGTACCTGAACTTTGTTCAGTTGTAGGCCTATTGATTTGTGCTTTTGCTCATTTATTTAATTTAAAAACAAACTAACCCAAATTGGGTTGAAAATGGACAAACTCAGCGATTGGGTTGTTTTAACCCAGTGAAAGGGTTGTTTTAACCCAGCATTTGGGTTGTTTTAACCCAGCGATTGGGTAGTTTTAACCCAGCAAAAGAGTTGTTTTAACCCAGCGATTGGGTAGTTTTAACCCAGCGGTTGGGTTGTTTTAACCCAGCGATTGGGTAGTTTTAACCCAGCAAAAGAGTTGTTTTAACCCAGCGATTGGGTAGTTTTAACCCAGCAAAAGAGTTGTTTTAACCCAGCGGTTGGGTTGTTTTTAACCCAGTGATTGGGTTGTTTTAACCTAGTGATTGGGTTGTTTTAGCCCAGCAAAAGAGTTGTTTTAACCCAGCGAAAGGGTTGTTTTAACCAAGCGGTTGGATTGTTTTAACTTAGCGAATGGGTTGTTTTGACCCAGAGATTGGGTTGTTTTAACCCAGCGGTTGGGTAGTTTTAACCCAGCGGTTGGGTTGTTTTAACTTAGCGAATGGGTTGTTTTGACCCAGAGATTGGGTTGTTTTTAACCCAGTGATTGGGTTGTTTTAACCCAGCGGTTGGGTTGTTTTAACCCAGTGATTGGGTTGTTTTAACCCAGAGATTGGGTTGTTTTAACCCAGCGGTTGGGTTGTTTTTAACCCAGTGATTGGGTTGTTTTAACCCAGCGGTTGGGTTGTTTTTAACCCAGTGATTGGGTTGTTTTAACCCAGCGGTTGGGTTGTTTTAGCCTAGCAAAAGAGTTGTTTTAACCCAGTGAAAGGGTTGTTTTAACCCAGCGGTTGGGTTGTTTTAACTTAGCGAATGGGTTGTTTTGACCCAGAGATTGGGTTGTTTTAACCCAGCGGTTGGGTTGTTTTTAACCCAGTGATTGGGTTGTTTTAACCCAGTGAATGGGTTGTTTTTAACCCAGAGATTGGGTTGTTTTAACCCAGCGGTTGGGTTGTTTTTAACCCAGTGATTGGGTTGTTTTAACCCAGCGGTTGGGTTGTTTTAGCCCAGCAAAAGAGTTGTTTTAACCCAGCGGTTGGGTTGTTTTTAACCCAGTGATTGGGTTGTTTTAACCTAGTGATTGGGTTGTTTTAGCCCAGCAAAAGAGTTGTTTTAACCCAGCGAAAGGGTTGTTTTAACCAAGCGGTTGGGTTGTTTTAACTTAGCGAATGGGTTGTTTTGACCCAGAGATTGGGTTGTTTTAACCCAGCGATTGGGTAGTTTTAACCCAGCGGTTGGGTTGTTTTAACCCAGTGATTGGGTTGTTTTAACCCAGCGGTTGGGCTGTTTTTAATCCAGTGATTGGGTTGTTTTAACCCAGTGATTGGGTTGTTTTAACCCAGCGGTTGGGTTGTTTTAACCCAGCGGTTGGGTTGTTTTAGCCCAGCAAAAGAGATGTTTTAAACCAGCGGTTGGGTTGTTTTAAACCAGCGAAAGGGTTGTTTTAACCCAGCGGTTGGGTTGTTTTAACTTAGCGAATGGGTTGTTTTGACCCAGAGATTGGGTTGTTTTTAACCCAGTGATTGGGTTGTTTTAACCCAGCGGTTGGGTTGTTTTAACCCAGTGATTGGGTTGTTTTAACCCAGAGATTGGGTTGTTTTAACCCAGCGATTGGGTTGTTTTTAACCCAGTGATTGGGTTGTTTTAACCCAACGGTTGGGTTGTTTTTAACCCAGTGATTGGGTTGTTTTAACCCAGCGGTTGGGTTGTTTTTAACCCAGCGAAAGGGTTGTTTTAACCCAGCGAAAGGGTTGTTTTAACCCAGCGGTTGGGTTGTTTTAACTTAGCGAATGGGTTGTTTTAACCCAGTGATTGGGTTGTTTTAACCCAGAGATTGGGTTGTTTTAACCCAGCGATTGGGTTGTTTTTAACCCAGTGATTGGGTTGTTTTAACCCAGTGATTGGGTTGTTTTAACCCAGTGATTGGGTTGTTTTAACCCAGTGAATGGGTTGTTTTTAACCCAGAGATTGGGTTGTTTTAACCCAGTGGTTGGGTTGTTTTAACTTAGCGAATGGGTTGTTTTGACCCAGAGATTGGGTTGTTTTAACCCAGCGGTTGGGTTGTTTTTAACCCAGTGATTGGGTTGTTTTAGCCCAGCAAAAGAGTTGTTTTAACCCAGCGAATGGGTTGTTTTAACCTAGTGGTTCAATTAAATGTTTGACCCAACCTGCTGAGTAGTTTTATTTAACTCAACTATTGTTTAAAAATTACTGCATTGCTCACTTAAAATGAACATGTTGGAAATGAACATTTATTAATATGTTTAATAATTGAATAATAATTAAATAATAAACATTTATTAAATGTTCGCCTTTTGATTATTATTGTTGCCACTAGTAATTATGTGTCTGATTTTTAATTTACAACCTATTTTTGGTTAATTTTTAAGCCAGATATATAGTCATTTTAAATCAATAGTTGGGTTAAATAAAACTACCCAGCATGTTGGTCAAACATTTAAATCAACCACTGGGTTAAAAATAACCCAATCACTGGGTTTTCCTTTTTCAACCCAACTTGGGTTGTTTTTAAACCAGTATTTTTAGAGTGTCGTTGTTTTTGCTATGGTATTTTTGTTAAAATCACAGGCAAAAGCTCCTTGTGTAAGTTCTTTGGGATTTTTGTTCATGGTATTCAGCAACAGAATGTTTTGCAAAAAGACAAGATAAATATGTTTCATATCTAAATGTTTGACTTTTTTTGCCTTATTGGAATCGTGATCGTAATCGCTAAAATTCAAAAGATACCCAACCCTAATAGCGAGTTTATCCTATAGTGATGTAAGTTCTCTGGTTAATGGTAACCTCTTTCTCTGTTTCCCCACAGCGATCAGAGGAGCGGCTCCACGCACCGGCTCCAGTATATGGCCATTGAGCGTCACACTGTTTTTTACCGTATTCTTTCATCAGAGGTGACGCTCCACATGAGAAGAGACTCGAGATGCGTCCCGTAATATTTTATCACCAAAGATTTATGCTTTCGGATTGCTGAGAAGGCACAACACCGGGAATAACACCATGAAACAATGACAAACCTAAACAGAAAATTTTGTCGCTCTCCGGCAGAAACCTTGTATCTCCATATTTCGTAATTTCTCTTTTTTCATAAATCATTACTATCGGTCAACCTTTACATCCATCTGTAGGTTTTGCAAATATTTAACCATTGAAAAGTATTATAAAGAGCTTGTGACTAAAGCTCGTAACTCCATTGGCTCCTCAAACATCATAAGTTTAGCACGTCTCTGCTTGTTTGCAATGCAATGATAAATAAAGAGCTGTTTCTTTGAATAAGTACAGCGTTTTCTTTACTCAAGAAACACTAAATATATAAAGGCTAATGATTATGTATTGCAGAGTAGAGAAGAGTTTCTTGGTCATGCATTTGCCTTGAGTTAATTATTTAAATAACACAGATTTTTTTTTCCCATTTCCTGAAAAGTAGCGATTTTGGAGATACGAGGTTTCCGCCCGACAGCGATGATACGCAAACAAAAAAAATATTTTCTTCTGAGGTTCAGAAGGATTCTCCATCACGTCTGGACCCGACAGAGGATTTGAACACAGTCTGACAAGCACAACGACTACTTCGCCATCTGGATGTATGGATTTATCCGAAAGGGAAGCAAAATCAGTTTCACACGCAATTCCCTTTCGTCCAAGATTCGATACGCTGGTGATTTGGAGTACAATCAGCAGAACGTCTCACCTTCGGGTCTACCTTTTCTCACATCTCTCGATTTGTTCTTTGGTTTCATTTGGCTTGGTGCTTTAAAACGCAAATAAAGGAGCGTTTCCAGTAGCAGCCTGATTTCACAACACTGTGCTCACGTTCCCAAGCGGAAGACGGACAACGTTTCGTGCGATTACGAGCATCCGTGACGGTAAAAGACTCTGGTTTGACGCCGTTCCCAGTTCCAGTTGAGTGACAGAATTTCTGCCATTAAAAAAAGAAGTGCCTTCAGGTTAAAAACCGATCCGTTAGCCTGGCCATCGACACCAAACATCAATGTTTCTAACATCTCTGATGGGCTATTTTATACTCATTTCTATCGCCCCTCAAGTGCTGGAATGCGGCGCGACTGTGACCGTCACGAATGGACGACGCGGGGACGTCCTGCAGGTGTTGCGCTGAATGTCTCACGCTCTCCATCGATAAGGAAACGCAAACGGGCCTCGGAACGGACAGGCCCGCCGTCCCTCCTCATGCCTCTGTCATTTATATACCGAACGATGTGCATTCTGAAAGAAAAAAAAAATGAAATATTCATAATTATAATAATATTTTATTACTCTATCCAGAATGTGTCTCAGCTTTTACACACAAACTATGAAGAAACGGTGGCGGCATCTACCTGAGCGCTCGGCCGGCCACTTTTTAAAAAGGGTGTTGTAAAAAAACTGTTTTGACAAGAAGCTGTGTCTCGTTTCTTCTTCTTATTTACGTTGAAATGTTCCAACTTTACTGTCTTTATTTCTCGTCGTCTCCCTTGCATTGCTGAAAATATCCAAAGTGGGCAGAAAAACGTCGACTTTGCTGGTTTGGTAACTGTACTTGTATATGTAAAGAAGCTCTGTTCATTGAGATTTATATGAGATGTTTTATGTATGAGTCAAAGGAAGCACAACATCTATTCAACCATTAAAAATGCATCATATATGTGACCGTCCCCCTGCAAAACCAGTGAGAAATTAAAGTGCACGCTTGTGTTTGTGACGAAATTCACATATTGTGGAATAATGAATTGAGTCTCTTCTGCCCACCAAGGCTGAATTTATTTGATCAAAAATTGTGAAATATTTTTTTAATTTAAAGCAGCTGTTTTCTATGTGAATATATAGTAAAGTGTAATTTATTCCTGTGATCAAAGCTGAATTTTCAGCATCATTACTCCAGTCTTCAGTGTCACATGATGTTTTTCTAATATGCTGATCATCACTGAATAATCACTTTTTTTTATTATTATTGGTGCTCACTTATTAATAATGGGTCTTATTATCATCAATGTTGCAAACTTTTATATTTTTGTGGAAAATGTTGTACAATTTTTTCAGGATTCTTTGATGAATGGAAAGTTTCGTGTCACTTCACTCTCGCTTTTGATTAATATAATGCGTCCTTTCTGAATAAAAGTATTAATTTCCTTTTATAATAAAATTTTCCAGAACCTGTGAATGGTAATGTATGATGGTTTCAGCCACACAAATATGACTGTTTTCAACATTGATAATAATCATAAATGTTTCTTGAGCAGCAAATCAGCATATTAGAATGATTTCTGTAGGATCATGTGACACTGAAGACTGGAGTAATGATGCTGAAAATTCAGCTTTGATCACAGGAATAAATTACACTTTACTATATATTCACATAGAAAACAGCTGATTTACATTGAAAAAATATTTCACAATTTTTACAGTATTTTTGATCAAATAAATGCACTGTATTTGTAGATATATATGAATGGTAAAGCGTCAGAAACTGAATCGAGTCAGCAGACATGTAAAGCCTCTCATTTCAACTCTTTTACTTGAATTGCCTTGAGTAGCCTGTTCATAATGGAAACATTTAACATTCTTCAGCACTCGCCACATTGTCGCATTACATTAGTGGCAAACAACAGAACCGGTCGTGAATCCCTATACCATAATGTACAATTTCCTTCCAAAACAACCTTCGATTTGTCACCTCTTACTGAAATAGCTGGTGAATAATGAAGACGATCCACTGGTTTTACTGGAGCACGTCACATATATGTGCAGGTATATGCAGTGTCCCACGGGTCAGGTAGACAAACAGAGTCACATGATGTAAAAGATACCATTCACAGAAGAATGACTGACGCTCATTACAGGACTTGAGAATCAAACGATTTAAAGGTCAAATATACTGCTGAAACAGTGTTTCTGTATGATGTTCAAATGGGCCGTCTACAATAAAACAAACCTGTACATGATGTTAATTAAGGGCTTAAGGCATCTTAGCTTGTGTTATCATTGCCGAAGGAATCGTGACTGTAATTCCAGCTAACAAAAATACGTTCTAAGAACGTTTTCCTAACATTCCCATTAAGTTAACGTTATTTCTCAAAACGTTTTAAAAGTGTTTTTTCTTGGTTATGTGAACGTTCCATTTTGCAAACATTGTGAGAACGTTACTTTTAAATGTTCTCTGAACGTTCCGAAACAAGTCGTAACATTTAAAAAGCGTTAAATCAAATAAAATGATCCAGAAAAAATGTATGTATATATGATGTTTTTGTGCTAACGTTTTGAGAACATTATTAAAGACCATGAACGAACGTTCTGTTAATGTTACTGGAAGAATGTTTGTTCATAACCTTGAGAGAACGTTCTGAGAACGTTCCCTGTTAGCTGGGATGTTTTTTCTTTTTAGAGCTGGGCGATATATCGAATACTCTGAAAATATTTGCGATGATTTTGCTGTTGATAATAAATTATGCAACATTTGTGAGTATTGAGATGATTTTAAAGCACTTTTTTATTTGGTGTCACTTATAAATTGTTTTATCGATTCCTCTAAAAATCACTGAAGTCCTCGTGTGGCATTTTTCACGCATTAAAATGTGTTAGTAAAAATAAAATGTAGGTGAATATTGCTGTTTATCATTATGTATTGTTGGTGCATATGAACGAAAAATGTTCTCTGTATTCGTTTAGTGAGAAACAGTGTTTTACTTTTTACATCTCAACATTTGTATATTGAATATTGTCTGAAAAATATCGGGATAAAGATATCGCCCAGCTCGAATGCCATGATAAAATATTGTTTGGTTACATTTAAGCTAACAAAAATATGTTCTAAGAATGTTATTTCTGAAGAATGTTCAAAACGTCCACTTTTTAAATATTAAAACAAAACAAAAAATCTTGGTGAACGTTAGATGAAACATTTGATAATTTTGCAAACATTACGGGAACGTTACATTTGAATATTCTTGGAACATTCTGAAACAAATTGTAACATTTAAAAAACATCAAACCAACTAAAATATTCCAGAAGAGCGTTCCAGGAGTGATTGTGCTAACTTTATTTAAGACCAGATAACTTTGAACAAACGTTCTATTAACGTTACTGGAAGAACGTTCCCTGTTAGCTGCTCTTTTCCAGCGGCGACAGAACATGTACGACTGCAGTTTTCTTCAAGAGAATCAATGTAGACGATGACCTTCCAGAATGTCCTGTGTGTTTCAGTGTTAACGTCTCTCAGCTCGAGCATCAGAGTGTTTTAGTGCTTCACACTGGAGCTTCAGAAAGGCTTTATGACTGCAGATCATCCACCGCTTCACTCACAAACACCAGTTCATGAATGCAGCAGCTTCTGACAGTGTAAAGTGTGTGTTTATTGTGTGTTAAATCACTGTACTGTTCTAGTAGATCATTGGAAATGTAAGACCTTTGGTTGTTCTCTGTCCATGTCGAAGATCTGATGTCCTGTAATGATCCTTCAGTCATTCCACTCACTTATATCCAATAATGCTTCCTTTCACTGTATTTCTTTGGATTTACCATCCATTTTTGTGTCATTCTTGCAACTAATGATGAAAAAATAATAAAGAAAGCTATTTTACATCTGTGTCGGTGAAACGCATTGCGGAAAATCCTCCTGGAGGAGTTTGCATTCTAACTAGACGTTATTGATTTATGAAAGTGTCTGTTTAGTCACAAACATTAGAGTCTCGGCTACAAAAAATAATGATACTTTATACCGGGGCATGTTGTCACAGAAAGTTATTGTTAGGAGTAAAACCATCTTGCACAACATTTAAATGCATTATAGGCTATTTAATATTTTTTTTAACACAATTTAAAGACTAGAGCAATTCAGAACAGATGCAAAAATATATATATATATATATATAAAATGTATTATTTGATTTTGAAAATGTTGCTTAGATCAGAGGTTTACAAACTGGGGCCTTTAACTAAATAAAATTAATGAAGCCAAATTATTATTATAATATTTATTTATAAATACATAATATAATAGATAGAATCAAATGTACAGAGTTTGACATTACCACTTATTCTTATTTATATATATGTGTGTGTATGTATGTATGTAAATATTGCATTTTTAACAGTTTTTTACTGTATAAATAATAGGTTTTTAACCCTCTGGTGCTCTTTGGTAATTTTTAATAGAAAAAAATTTACGTTTTGTTTTTTTAGAATTTTTTACTTCATTTGAATTTTATGAAACTAGGTAAAGGCACTTGCTGTGTGAACACACAAAAAAATTATGGACATGATTTGAAAAGGTTACACTTGTGCTCCTCACATCCAAAAATGAGTGCATTGGAAATAAATGGGAAAGGAATCTAGTGGAAGCATGTGGTACTGCAGCCTAACTAAATCTGACTGAAAGCTCATTTTTTGAGATATCAACCTCAAATTCAGAACACAACTTGTTTAATTTTATGGCTTATGGCTTTCTCAGAGTTTTAAAATAAAATGTGTTTTGAAAAATATATATTTCATATAAAATTTGAAAATATATTTTTGTGAAAACTGTATTATTTATTTTTCATAACAATTAATGTAAAAATTTTTAAGTTCACTTTTTTCACTTATATAAATAATCTGCCAAATGTCGTCTTTAAAAAGAGACCAAACTTCAGTCTGTGATTCAAAGAACTTTACATTTTACGTTGAAAATTAAATTTTCAGGTCTATGATCAAAAAGTCAATCAATGGATTGTAACTACTGCATAAATATAATTTAGTACCATAAAATCTTCTAAAAATACAAAATATTAAATAGAAAACATTATCAAACTAAAATATAGTACATTGAAGTAAACAAATCAGCACCAGAGGGTTAAACATAATATATTATTATCATTATTATCATTATTATTAATTTGGAAACGGTCCCCCTCAAGTCGTTACAATATGATGTTCCTCAAAAAAAGGAACATCATATTTATTAGGTCTGGGACACTAAATCGATGCATTGCGGATCGAGAAATGATTCTGGAACGATTCTGATATTTTCCGAATGCATCGCGATTCTCTCTCGAATCGATTCTGAGTTTAGGTTTCAACAGCAGATGGCGCTGCGTGCTTCAGAAACAGCCGCACTCTGCTTGCTTCCAGTTCCTTACACACACCACTTGAACCTTCCATGAAATAATCATTCATAAAGTTCGAGAAGGTTGAAGCGAATGTCAAGAGTGTTTGCGTTTAATGCAGATTCAGCCGAATGCACGAGCGCTCTTCTTCGTGAGCATTTGAGTGTGCGGTTAAAAACTATCCTAGAGCGCCATCTGCTGTTTGCGATGCATCTGGAAAATATCAGAAATGATCCACAAATTGCAATGCATCGATAGTATTGTTCTAGCACTAATATTTAACCCTTGGTTTAGATGATATAAATCACAAAAATAGTTTTGATGTAATAAAATTTAATGTCTGAAACCAATAGAGCAGTATTTATGCCTCAGAAGCTCGTAGTTTCTGAACCACAGAAGCTCAGTGACCCTGATCTGTGTTTCTATGGGGTGTTTGAGTGGTTTCTGTGGTTGTGCTGAAGCTAATGGTGTCTCTGAGTCTCTCGGGCGTCTCCTGGACTCTTGATCTGATGCTCTTGCTGTGTTTTTGTGAGCCATTATATGTTATTTTTCCTCCTGTCTGTACTGGCTTTACATCAACACCTCCGTTTGAATGTCATGAATGTGTTTTTGGATTGATTTTCTGATCTTTCAGCTTCGCACTGTTGGATGATATTGTGACAATATGAAATCGTTTTGAAGCATTTGAGTGTGTCGATTGATACTAATGTTGTGAAGTTACTGATTTCAAAACAGCTTTTGCAGAAAAACCAGCATCATAAAACACAAATGTGTTGCTTTTTATGTCACTGAAAATAACTGAAAATAAAATGAAATTTTAGCTGAAAATAATATATATAAAACATTTTATTTTGGATATTTTCCAAGGCAACATTTCTAATTTTCATTTAGTTTGAGTTGAAGTAATAAAATAACTAAAACTAATAAATAAACAATCATAAAGACTATACAGACATATTTTTTAAGAAAAAAAGACAAAAACAACACAATTACTACAACTTTAAAATTAAAGTGGAAACGTAAAATAAAGTATTCAAAATATTAACAAAAACTATATCGATACAAAAATAACACTGATTATCTGAGATAATAATTGGATGAAATTATGACTTAAAAATCAATTATGACAGTCTAAATTATGATATACTAAGTCAAAATTATGACTTGAGTCACAAAATTGACTCTACTAAATAACATGCTTGTTGCTCGTCAATGTTAGTAAATGCATCAAAAGTCCAAAAGTATCTGTGCGAGATGAACCAGCCTTGACTTGGACCTTCTGTTTGTGATGATGATGATGTTGATTGTGACACTGGGAAGATCCGTGGCTTCATGAGCTGCAGACCTTCATCCTGTGTCTCTGACGCCTGCAGGCGCGTGTTTGAGTTCTGTTATACTTTCACGTTCCCTTTTTCCCCACAAATGAAGCTCATATTCATTTCTGCAGATAACCTTGGTTTGAATGTGAATCTGGAGTTCAGGAACATCAGGTCATGTGACCCTCATACGCTCATTAACATGCAGCGGTGCGGCTGTCTGATGGGACAGTACATCACATTTCTGTTCTCTGCCTGACGCCGCTTTCTTTACACGGCTGGAGGTCCGGCTGCTTTAGTGTGCTTTAAATCATGCTTTAGTTGATTATAATTATGATTTATGAAGTCAAATTATGACATAAAAGGTCACATTTAGAACATTAAAAAACTCAAAATTATGACAAAAGGTCGAAATTATGACTTAAAAAGCCATAATTGTGACAAAAAATATCAATATTATGACAAAAAGTTGAAATTATTACTTAAAAAGTCAGTTATGACCAAACAAAATCTAAATTATGACAAAAAGTCAAAATTATGACTCAAAAAGTCAATTATGACAAAAAGTTGAAAGTATGACAAAAAAATCTAAATTATGAAAAAAGTCAAAATTATGACTCAAAAAGTCAATGACAAATGGTTGAAATTATGAGTCAAAATTATGACAGTTGAAATTATGATCAACAGCCAAAATTATGACTTAAAAAGTCAATTATGACAAAAAAATTTTAATTGTCATAATTGTCATAATTGTTTTGTCAAAATTGACAAAAAGTCTAAATTATGGTTTAAATGAATTATGACAAAAATTCTAAATTATGACTTGACAAAGTCTAAATTATAACTTAAAAAGTCAATTAAGTCAAAAATTATGACAAAAGGTCGAAATTATGACAAAAAGTTGAAATTTGAGTCAAAATTATGAGTCAAAATAATGACAAAAAGTCAAAATTATGATTTAAAAAGTCAATTATGACAAAAAGTTGAAATTATGACAAAAAAATCTAAATTATGACAAAAAGTCAAAATTATGACTCAAAAAGTCAATTATGACAAAAAGTTTAAATTATGACAAAAAATCTAAATTATGAAAAAAAGTCAAAATTATGACTCAAAAAGTCAATGACTAATGGTTGAAATTATGAGTCAAAATTATGACAGTTGAAATTATGATCGACAGCCAAAATTATGACTTAAAAAGTCAATTATGACAAAAAAAATCTAAATTATGACAAAAAGTTGAAATTATGAGTCTAAATTATGATATACTAAGTCCAAATTATGACCAACAGACAAAATTCTAACTTAAAAAGTCAATTATGACAAAAAGCTAAATTATTACAAAACAAAAAAATCTGAATTATGGCAAAAAATCTAAATTATTACTTAAAAGGTTGTAATTAAGACAAAAAGACAAAATGATGAAATACTAAATTTAAATATTTTTATATAAAAATTATGGCTTAAAAAGTAATAATTATGACATATAGAAAGTCATGATTTTGACTATCTCAGAATTTGACTTTTTAATCTTTAAAGACTTAGTCTGTCATAATTTTGACTCATTTATCTCGTTATTTCAGCTTCCAAACTTAATAAATGTGACTTTAACTCTAACTCTGATTTGAACTGTCCAAGAAACAGAATCTAATACATCTGAATGACGTGTTTTAGTTGTAGACGTCGGTTTTGTTCAGGAACGTCTGCTGATCGACTATATGAGGTGTCAGAATCATCACAGGAATGTTCAAATATATTGACAGGAAACAATGAGCAGTCCAGTCATTGACACCGAAACAACCTGACCTGCAGTTTTCCTGTCACACTGAACATGAAATTGCTTTTGGTCGTGACAGAAATATGAAATCTTCACAGTTTTGTCGGGCATGTCCTCCACATTCTTCAGACGAATGCACCGAATGCATCTGCAGTGAATCTGAAGCACAAGGTCAATAGATGAACTTGCATTTGACCCGAGTCCACTCGAGAACAACGACTTCTGTAAAAGTTTCAGGCCTCGTGATCTTCACGGTGTTGATGTGCATGAACAGTGGAGCGTGAATTTTTAATTGTATGTAGCGACGACCGGCAGCGCTGCAGATATATGGATTGTTCAGGAGCAGGTCTCATAGCCGATCGATCTGAGAGGGTATAATTAGTGTGTCCAGAACTGACGTTCTTCAGAAACAAAGAGAAGAGAGACTCGAAGAGAGGTTTTTATCGCTCGAGCGCCGTAAACACACACTTCATCTCAATAAACGTTCTGCTCTTGTTTCAGTCCAAAATCAAAAGAAAGTAAATGAAGAGAAGAAAAGGATCTAGATGGAACCTTCATATAGAGAATTATCCCATCAGTTTATGGATTTAACTCTTGTGCGGTCTTCGTTTGGGAAGCACACTCAGGGTCTTTGGGGTCTCCACAGACCTCAGGCAACAAAATGTAATTTTGTAACAAAATTATAAAAAAAAAAAAAAAAAAAAAAAAAAAAAAAAAATTAACTCTGTTTATTAATGTTTTTACTCCACGTTTGTGCAGTTTTTGGAGGATTTATCATATTTTTTTAAATTTATATAAATAAATTAAAAAATATATTTTTTAAATAAGTTTTTATACAAAAACAGCTTTTTATGTAAAATTCCCTTTATAAAAGACCCACATTTCTAACTTTCATTCATGGGGATAACATGGATAATTTGACATGGTTTAGTGTGAGATTTTTGCCCATCTTTTGGAAAATGCAGTTTTAAAAGTAAAAAATGATCACTTTATCCAGTAGATGCATGCAGAGCTCCACTATTTGCTGTTTGACTGACTGAAAGACATCTTTTCACAAGTATTTTCAGCTGGATTCATATCTAAATATTATCAAATCACAATTATGACAATAAAAATTACTTTTTGTCAAAACTTAGTATTTTTTGTAATAAAATTTTCAATATTTTTACATTATGATGAGACCCCACTTAGAAAATGGACAAAATTCATCCTCAAAATCAACATTTTTGAAAAACTTTTTTTTTTTCAGTACAAAAAAATGCTAAACTTATTGTCGTAATTGTGATTTGATAATATTTAGATATGAATCCAGCTGAAAATACTTGTGTAAAGATGTCTTTCAGTCAGTCAAACAGCAAATAGTGGAGCTCTGCAGCATCTGCTGGATAAAGTGATCATTTTTTACTTTTAAAACTGCATTTTCCAAAAATCTCACACTAAACCATGTCAAATTATCCATGTTATCCCCATGAATGAAAGTTACAAATGTGGGTATTTTATAAAGGGAATTTTTTTGTATAAAAACCTATTTAACAAAATATTTATTTATTTATTTATATAAATTTAAAAGATATGATAAATCCCCTAAAAACTGCACAAATATGAAGTAAAAACATTAATAAACAGAGTAAAATTACATTTGATTTTTTAAAAAACTATTATTTTGTTACAAAATTACAGTTTGTTGCCCAAAGACCCTGAGTGTGACTTTTTTTCTACACTAACATAAAAACAAGATATCACTCCAATTTTCTTGTTATTTGTAGATCTAGAAAGTGTAAACAACTGTACAAAGTTTCATGTCATTTGGACAAAGAGAAGTTTTTTTTATTTTTTTTATTTTAGCAAACGTCGTTTGGGGTCTAAAAAGACCCTATAATTAATTTCTTGACTCAAATTTAAAAAACTCTTCTATAGAACCTTAGGGTTCTTATATTTATGGCTGTTTAATATTGTTTCATATTAAATAAAAAAAAGAAGTGATTTAATGTCTCCTTGGAGAAAAATCCCATAGAAACACGAGCTCATTCTGTGGTGTTTCATCACTTCTCACTGTCCTTCTAGATCTGAGTCCGCTAAACTTCCTCAGGTTTCAATATGCCAAATTAATGTCACTTTCATACTTTTTAAAACACGATTACAGATTCTGGCTGTATGAAGTGTCAGAGTGTTGGCAGGAGCTGGACTGACCTGCTCTGACTGGCACTTGACCAAACCTTCTTGGCAAAACCCGCCGTTCTTCATAAAACACTCCAAACTATTGTTATAATAAGAGTTAAAGCCGCCCACTGAGTTTAGAATAAAGTGACACCTTTAGCGCATTTTAAATCACAATCACAATTTTTCTTAGAAAAATCACAATTAGATTTTTTCCTCCAATTTTTACCCTATTTTCATCCATTAAGTTGAAACTGTGTTCAGTGAGATCCCCTCAGAAGCAGCTCATATTGCTGCACAAAGTCTCGACGGTCTCATATTGAATGTATTTTTCATCTGTAACAGAGTTTAACTGAATGCAAATGAAAAACAACTCGCTCGGATGCTTATGCAGCAAAATCAGTTTTATCGATAATCATTAACTTTATTTATTGTCTGGTTGAATTTAGCGTCCAGAATTACATTACAGCAGCGGCGCGCTCATATTTCACCCGTGGCAGTTGTTTCGTATCCTCGTCTGAAAGGATCTGTGCCACACACCGCTCAATTCATCATGATTTCAGCGTCTTCTGTCCTGCAAATGCTGTTTTAGAAGACGGTTCTGAACGGATACAGACTTGTGTGTGAACAACCGCATGGTGTTCATAATAAATGACTGTTTTCAAACAGGTTTTCGGTCAGAAAAACTCACTCCACTGGTTAAATGAATGGAACAATGTTTTGAAAGCACCAGTAATGTGTTCAAATGTCTTTCTTAATTGGGATTGTGTTAAACTGGGAAGCCTATTTTAGACGTAATAGACAGACTTCAGCTTCATCATCAGATGCTCATACATGCACATGCATCTTGTCTCAGATTTTCTCCTGAGGACGTGAGATTTTTTAACAAATCAGTTGATTTGAGCCGTTTCTCAGTCTGCATCGCTGTTTTCTCTCTTTCGTTCTCGAGAGGATCATTTCAGCAGCAGATGAAGAGCGTCAGACTGATCCCGGCTCATCCTCTTCCTCTTTCATACGAGGAAACACATTTGAGTAAGGCCTAGTGAAGTCTGTTAAAGCACCGTGTTTGCCACTGGTCGGCCATAAAAGATTTTTATGGGTTTTATGCACTGTAAAAAAGTATTTTTTCAAAATTGTAGATAAAACAAATATTATTGCAATTTCACCGTTTGCATCACTCCTCTTTTAAGAGTGTTTTAGGTGAGAATGTAGATGTTTAGACCTGAAATATGTGATTCATAATTAATCATAGCGCCTATTTTATATATTTTATAATTTGTCAGCGGTCGTTCACTGCTCGAGTACCCGCTGAGAACAGCTTCATCTCGGCCAGTGCTTCGGGGATTTGCTTATAGTTGTTAAACATGAGATATAATTCATTTTGGGCACATAAAACGGGCAATCTTTGGTCTTATTAATCTAGTACTTTTTCCTGAGAAAATCGAATTATAATAACATGGATAATTTGACAATGTTTAGTGTGAGATTTTTGCCCATATTTTGGAAAATGCAGTTTTAAAAGTAAAAAATGATCACTTTATCCAGTAGATGGCAGCAGAGCTCCACTATTTGCTGTCTGACTGACTGAAAGACATCTTTACACAAGTATTTTCAGCTGGATTCATATCTAAATATTATCAAATCACAATTACGACAATAAAAATGACTTTTTGTCAAAACTTAGTATTTTTTGTACTGAAAAAAATGTCTTTTTCAATATTGTTACATTATGATGAGACCCAGCTTAGAAAATGGACAAAATTCATCCTCAAAATCAACATTTTTAAAACTTTTTTTTTAGTACAAAAAAATGCTAAACTGTGACAAAAAGTCATTTTTATTGTTATAATTGTGATTTCATAATATTGCCACTTAACAAAAATATGTTCTAAGAATGTTTTGCTAATGTTGCCATTAAGTTCCTTCGGAATGTTCTCTGAACGTTCAAAACTGTTTTTTCTTGGTTACTTGAATGTTAAGGGAACATTCCGTTTTGTAAACATTATGGGAACGTTACTTTTGAATGTTCTCAGAACGTTCTTAAACTTTAGATGAGCTTCCAAATAAAACATTTAAGAAAAAAACGTTCCATTATCGATGCATAAATGTTTTTGTGCATCTCACTTTTGTGTAATATTTTGAGAACATTATTAAAGACCAGATAACTTTGAATGAACGTTTTATTAATGTTAGCAGAAGAACGTTTGTTCATAACTTTGAGTTTCGTTGTTAGCTGGGATATATTACTTATAACTTTTTTAACAAATATAACAGCAGCACACAAACTTTGCTTGCATCATGAATATTATGTCATGTAATGTGAGTTTTGTTCGTTAATTACATATTTTAGTTAATTTAATGATGCTGAGAGACTCTGGTAATCTGAGCTCCGTTTCACACGTTTTACCATGTTAAATCCATTCTGGAGAATTTCACAGATTTTCATAGATCTAAAATCTGCTTCACTCATATTTTGAGACTCGGATGTATTTTCAAGGCTCTGAATTTGTAGAATCTCAGTATATTTTTAGTTAATGTATTGGAGATACAGAACAATATGCATGTGTTCCATTTGTTCCATCTTTTAATGTAAGACTTAAAATTGTGTGTGTGTGTGTGTGTGTGTGTGTGTGTGTGTGTGTGTGTGTGTGTGTGTGTAGGTGTGTGTGTGTGTGTGTGTGTGTGTGTGTGTGTGTGTGTGTGTGTGTGTGTGTGTGCGAGTGTGTGTTTATTGTTGGAGGTTTTGGTTAAGTGAGATTTGTAATCGTCGTATGAATATCAAGCGTTGTGTAGTCTTTTATTTGTTGCTTTGCTTTGTTCTGAACCGGCACTTTTAGCAATTATATTTGATCCTGCTATGAATGTTTTACATTCCCAAAATCTCCACGTCTCCAGCAGTGAATTTCCACTTAAAATAATCACAAAAGAGGCTATTGTCTGTAAAATAAGGCCTTAATTTTTGCAAATGATCCACTGATTACAACGAGGTCCATATTGTGAAGGAACAAAGACTCATTTCAGTCTCTAGTGTGGATTAAGACATGTTTGTAAGTCCTGTGAAGTTTGAATAACGCTGATTCTCCATGAACTTCCAGAAATAATGTTTTCATAGCTGAATGGGAACATAACAAAACGTTTTCAAAACATATTTTTGTTAGCTGGGTTATTATATACAGGAAAAACTGTAATAGATCTAACCTTACAGTTCATGTAATTGTATTGTAAGTGTATCGTTTTTGGAAGTTAAAAAAAAGGACAAATCATCTTATAATGTACAGTGAAACGCAGTAAACTGACATTATCCGCTAATAAATTTACAGGTTGTTTAAATTTTTACTGTATTTTTACCAGGAAATGTCAACATTTTTACTGTATTTTTACCAGGAAATGTCAAAATTTTTACTGTATTTTTACCAGGAAATGTCAGGATTTTTACAGTGTATGTTTGAGTCAGAACTCGTAGTTCTCCTGCTGTTGGTCTCAGATGGCGTCTCCTGAGAGAGCGGTTCTGTCGCGATCGGTCCAGATGTGCCGTTTATTTACACCTGTGTGAGAGGAGGAGCAGTCGTAGCTCTGCAGATGCCAACATCTGTGCCAGCTTTGTGCCGACGCCACGTGATCTGATCCCAGAGGATCTGAACACTGTGTTCTTCTGTAACTCGTGTGGATGAAGCTCTTCTGAAACTGCAGAGATTGTTCTTTTCAGTGCAATACCTTTTTTATTATTATTATTAAGAATTTTTTTAATAAAAAAGAATATAAATGATAAATCACTGTTTCTGTAAGTTGTTTTCTCATGGGGACATTTATTTTATAGCTTAGAAATTAATTTTTAAATCAGTTACTTTAGTGTTTTTGACATAAAATATCTTCTACATGTGATTTATGTCTGTTGGTAGTAAAAAATCAACACTGAACAACATACAAGCAACATTAATCTCGCTTCTTGGAAAACACTCATTATATTTACCGCACATATTACTGCATTATCTCGTACAGCTGCTCTGATAGCGTGAACATTGATTTATGCTGTTGTTGTTCAGGACTCACCTGTTCACGGAGCCGGTTCTCGAGCATCATAGCATTGTTTCCTGAAGCGCAGAACCGCATGAACCACCGAAACATGAGACGAAAACAACCAAAGTGAAATATGCAACTAAAAATATGCAATTTGCTGCAGATGCTGATATTTATATGCAATATGAAATATGAAATTCTGATGCTTGTAATGTAAATCAATGAGATCTTTATAACAGTAAAGCACATAAAATGCTTATAAATATCAATATCTGCCAATAATATGTCTTAAATGCTTAGTTTTCTGATCAAATCTCTGTAGTTTTAAAACATATAATGCAATGCAATGATGATTGAGAGATGCACAAATAAACCTGATGATCATATTTGATACTCATGATTTTTATAATAAATGATGTCTGGATAATCAAATAAACTGAAGTTGAAATATTACTAACAATATCAAAGTTATTCTTACGTTTACTTAATAAAAAATGCTTGGTTTGATTCATCTAAAACTCTTATGAAGGGAAACAGAGTTGAATCAGGGCTGCTGTGAAAGTGAGCGATCATGATGATATAGACATATGATGAAGAGAGAGAGAAAGATTGCAAATAGAGACACAAGCGCTAATGAGGGAGTGAAGAGCAGGAGCTCAGGGGTCACGGATAAAGGTCACGGCAGCACAATTACTATGCTCTCCACAGGTAAAAAGGTCACCGCAGTGAGAGTCAGACTTTACCGCATTATCTGTTTCACCCCTGCGCTTTACTCGACATCCGTCCCATCCGGACTCGGTTCTGACATTTTACAGTCGCGTTTACAAAGATGTTCTTCTAGAATATGATTAGAAATCAGTCTAATTTGCTGCTCAGTTATTAATAACGGTTCTTATTTTTATAATTTTTTAAGATTCTGTGATGAATAAGTACAGCATTTATTAGAAATAGAATCTTTTGTAACATTATAAATGTCTTTACTCTCACTTTTGATCAGTTTAATGTGTTCTTGATGAATAAAAGTGTCAATTTCTTCCTTCTTTTGAATGATAGTGATCACGGTTTACACAAAAATATGACTGTTTTCAACATTGATAATAATCATAAATGTTTCTTGAGCATCAAATCATCATATCAGAATGATTTCTGAAGGATCATGTGACACTGAAGACTGGAGTAATGATGCTGAAAATTTAGAGGAATAAATTACACTTTACTATATATTCACATAGAAAACAGTTGATTTTAATAGTAAAAATATTTCACAATTTTTACTGTATTTTTGATCAAATAAATAAAGCTTAAGTGAGCAGTCTTTAAAAAAACATAAAAAAAGCACTAATTATTCTAGTCTAATTATTCTCTAATAACGTTTGACCACTAGTGTAAAAATGTTTGATTATAATAATGATATCATGGGGAAAAAATATTAACATGCTTTGTGCAAATTAAGTGAACCACAATAAAAACTCTTGGCAGCAGAAACTGTTTTGCAAGAATGTGTCACATTACATACATTTCAAAGGCTTCTAAATGATCAAAACTTTGCTGTCGCACAAAATCTCCTCCAGTCCTTCTGTCGTCTGATTGATAGACTGTTTTTCCTCCATATTCTCACTATATCAGAAGATATGAGCCTGATGATACTCAACAAATAATTTTTTTTTTCTCAATAAACGCTTCTGTGATTATTTCATGTGAGGCTTTACAGGTTTAAAAATGTATCAAAAGTTCATGTTTACATCTTTCACGTCACACGTTTGATTTCGTTGTCTTTAGGGTTTGGCTTCCACCTTTAATTCTGAAAGCATCTCATCAGCTTCAGGTGAGGCCTGTGGACGTTTCTGTCTTCTGTCCTGCAACTGATGAGGTCTGACGTCGCCTGGGGCTTCGCTTTCCCAGCATGCTTGGCACAGCCGTCTGCATGCATTCAAACAAAATGGCATAAACAGGGCAAAACGTGACCTTAAAGGCTTCAGCTCGACAGTCTCACGCAGAGAGCGGCTGTGAAACAAGACTGCTGTGTGCTTTACTGCTTTGAGGGGAAAAATGTTTTTGGACACTTTTGTTGAAGGAAGAGGACAGGAAATGATGGAGAAACAGGAGGTGACATGAGCCAGACTTAACCTGCATATGATGCCTTATTTCAGTATTTAGCCATTCATTCTTTATTTTTAAGTGTTTGTTGTTTTCTGCAGTTTTTTTTGTTGATCTCACATCCATTAAAGGTGCAATATGTAAGATTTAAAATATCCATAAACCACTAGGTCAGTGTTATATATTTAGTTCACTTGAGTACTTACAATATCCCAAATGTTTCCAACTATTTGTAAATCGTGAGAAAATTGCAGTTTTGACGAAGGCTCCGGGACGTGTGAGGAGTCGCCTGTCAATTGCGTCATACCCGCGTTACCCTCGGTTTCCGGTTTTATTTTGTAGAAACCATGGAAACACCAAAGACGCTTTAATATTTACATGTTTTAATAGACAAGGGAACAACTGTTTTGATATATTTATAGACAGAAAACGAATTATTGTTATATAGCTCAACACGTTTAGTCTTATTGTTTAAATCTAATTTTCTTAATGTTTTGCGAGTATCATGCTTTACCATGCCTCAGAGAAAAACACTATTTTGTCAAGTAGCTAACATAGCATAATCAGATGCAGCTTTATTTTTAGTAACAGTAATGCAGCATTTTCTCCATCATACAATACATTTTAAAATGAATTGCATGCCATTTATCAACACAATCATCCAGCATTTAATATGATATTGTAAAATCGATCTATCTTACTGCAGTGTGTAACAGTGTCTCACAGCAGCCGCCGAGCGAACGCACAGAGTAACGTTATAACATCATTTTCAACACTCTCAAATGTATCTAATATGATAAACAGAGCTGCGTTACCTCATACTCATGACCGGAAAAGCGGCAGCGGCGCCGGCGACTGTGTCATAATAAAAGTCCCGCTGCTCGTGAGGCGTGTGTTGATCAATCGCTCCAGCTCCTCGTTCAGCTCCACAACACTCGCTCCTGCTCTGCTTCATACTACAGTAACGTTAATAATCACATCCATGAACATGATTTCTTCCCGAGTCCAATCCTGATTCTTTTGCACCGTCTGCTGAGGTGGAGACCACATGTCCCAAGATTCCACACTCAAACTTGGCGTCATCAAGCTACGCCTTTGTTTTGAATAGGCCTGTAGCGGACAAAAAATCCTACATACTGCACCTTTAATTTGTTTTTCAGCATTCAAAAGTTTGGCGTCCGTAAAATGTTTTAATGTTTTAATGAAAGAGTCACCAGGACTGTTTTTATTTGTTCAAAAATACAGTAAAAATAGTGAAATATTTTTACAATGTAAATCAGCTGTTTTCTATGTGAATATATAGTAAAGTGTAATTTATTTCTGTGATCAAAGTTGAATTTTCAGCATCATTACTCCAGTCTTCAGTGTCACATGATCCTTCAGAAATCATTCTGATATGATGATTTGATGCTCAAGAAACATTTATGATTATTATCAATGTTGAAAACTGTGAAATGTTTGTGTGGAAACTGTGAAACATTTTATTTTTCAGGATTCAGCATTTATTTGAAATAGAAATTTGCTATTTTGTAACATTATAAATGTCTTTACTGTCACTTCTGATGAATTTAATGCGCAGTATATCAAAGCAGTTGAGTTTTCAGAATCAGTGGTTGATTTACTCCACTATCATGAGCAACAGATGAGTGTAACTCATGCTGACATCAGCCGGATTAAACTCACACATTAACATGTTCCTCTAACGAGCCGCTGAATCTCTAACGAGACGAGGTTAGCAGGTTTGACTCTGTGATGGCAAGCGGATCTCCTGGAGTCCAAACAGAACGAGGCAGGTTAATTAGCTGACATCCGTGTCACTCTGAACTCTCCCGCCAAACACTAATTGAATTCCTCCATCAGACGATTGAACTGCTCTGATCGAATTTGGAGAGTGTGAGAATCTCCTGTAAGAGCTGAACGCTTTAGTCGAAACTCATCAGAATCCTGGCGTGAAACAGTCTCACACTACTGTATTTCAACAAGAGAGATAAAGTCAAATGTGAAGAAACCTTCCAGTTAGTTTTTATTCAGATTGATGAGATCTGAGCTGTTTTCATCGATTTGATATTTTGCAGTTTGCGGGCTTAAGCAGTAAATTCTAGTAAAATCCAGCTAACAGGGAACGTTCTGGACACATTTATAAACAAACGGGTTGCTGTAGCTTTTCTAACTGATCCGACTCACGATTTTCGTTAAACAGACGATCAAAACTACGAAAAGACCTGCAGACTTTCATTCAGGGGTCAAAACTTTTGTACAATAAGACTTCAAGAGTATTTAAGCTGTCACTAGCAAAGCTTAACCACTATCCTAGGACAACATGATGAAACATGCTAGCAACATGTTAATCATGCTATCAACGTACTAAAACATGCTGGCAAACAAGTTAATCATGCTAGCTACATGTTAATTAATGGTTACAGCATGTTAAAACATCCTAACAACATGTTAATTCATGCTAACAATGTGTTAAAACATGTAATCAACAAGCTAATTTATGCTAGTAACATGCTAATCCAATGCTAGCAACATGCTAGTAACATGCTAATCATGCTAGCAAACATGCAAATTCAAGCTAGCAACATGTTAATCAAAGTTAGCAACCTGTTTGCACATGTTAGCAAAACATGCTAATCATGGTATCACCGTGTGCTAAAACATGCTAGAATCATTAATTCATGGTAACATGTTAAATCATGTTAACAACATGGTAGCAACATGTTAAACAAGCTAGTAACATGTTAATTAATGGTTACAGCATGTTAAAACATCCTAACAACATGCTAATTCATGCTAGCAAATTTGTGTTAAATCATTTAATCAACATGTTAATTTATGCTAGTAACATGTTAATCTAATGCTAGCAACATGCTAAAACATTCTAGCAACATGCTAATTAATGCTAGCAGCATGATAATTAATGCTATCAATGTACTTAAACATGCTGACAAACATGCTAATCATGCTAGCTACATGTTAATTAATGGTTAAAGCATGTTAAAACATCCTAACAACATGCTAATTCATGCTAGCAATGTGTTAAAACATGTAATCAACAAGCTAATTTATGCTAGTAACATGCTAATCCAATGCTAGCAACATGCTAGTAACATGCTAATCGTGCTACCAAACATGCTAATTCAAGCTAGCAACATGTTAATTAAAGTTAGCAACCTGTTTGCACATGTTAGCAAAACATGCAAAACATGCAAAACATGCTAATCATGGTATCACCGTGTGTTAAAACATGCTAGAAGCATTAATTCATGGTAACATGTTAAATCATGTTAACAACATGCTAGCAACATGTTAAACAAGCTAGTAACATGTTAATTAATGGTTACAGCATGTTAAAACATCCTAACAACATGCTAATTCATGCTAGCAATGTGTTAAATCATGTAATCAACATGCTAATTTATGCTAGTAACATGTTAATCCAATGCTAGCAACATGCTAAAACATTCTAGCACCATGCTAATTCATGCTAGCAACATGTTAATCAATGTTAGCAACGTGTTTCAACATGCTAGCAACATGCTAATTCATGCTAGCAAAATGTTAAATCATGCTATTGTGTTAAAACATGTTAGCAAACACGTTAATTCATGCTAACAACATGTTAAATCCTGATAACAAAATGTTAAATCATGCTATCATGTTAAAACATGTTAGCAACATGTTAATCCTTGGTATCAATATGTTAAAACTTGCTAGCAACACATTAATTCATGCTAAAAACATGTTAAATCATGGTAGAAAAATGTTAAACCATGTTATCAATGTGTAAAACATGCTAGCAACATGCTAATTCATGTTTGCAGAGTGTTAAAACATACTAATTCATGCTAGCAATGTCTTTACTTCTCTTTCCACTTCAACGAACTTTACTCATCTAGTTTTAAATGTTACTATTTGTTTCGGAATGTTCAAAGAACATTCAAAAGTAACATTCCCATCATATTTGTGGAATGATAAAATGGAATGTTCATGTCAAAGATTAAAAAAAACGGAATGTTTTGAACAATATTTTCATAACTTAACGGGAACGATAGCAAAACACTCTTATATATTGTTATCTGGGAGTCAGTGAGCTCAAATATTCTCAGTTTTCATGAAGAGAGTTTAAATTGTTTTTGTGTGAAGTCGTTCTGCACAGAACTCCTGGGAAATGCCATGCGACGAGTCTTTTGATTGTTTTCAGGCTTTTGTCCACCATAATAAATCCTCCACACTCCTTCAAAACATCAAGATTTTGATATTTCATTTAAAGATAGAAGAAAAGAATAGAAATAGAAAATGAACCAGCTCAAACTGATAGCCAGATGTAATGAATATGTTAAACGTGTTCGATTTAGAGAGTTAAACTCTATGGACAGCGTTCGGATAATAAAGTTGATTAACTTCAACAGCTGAGCCGCATTAGTGTGTGATATTTGAAAAGCAGTTCTACTGCTAAACAGTTCACAGATTAAAAAATAAATGAGAATAAATGAATGCAAATTATGCTAATCAGCAGCACGCCACAAACGCTGACAACTTATCTTAATTTATATTATATTTTTCAAATGCTTCCACGGTCCCTGAAACCCTTCAACCTGCTGCAACACACACAATGAACTGCTTCAGGATTGGGTTTGCATGTTCTTATCCATGTAGAAATTACTTAGAAATCCCTGAAGTTCCGGAACGAGGCCGTGGAACAATCGCTGTCCATCTCCGCTCGGGAAATGAGCTTTAAATCGTGAGGAAAAGGAAGGCCGTTTTTGACAGCCGACGTGCAAATATGAGGCGATGGAATCTCAATGAGGCTTGAAAAAGGGAATGCATAAATAGATTAGAGTGAATGTGCCCAAGCAAATCTAATTATGAAGCCGCCGTATCTTCTGATTTAGAAAAGAGAGAGCGCTTTCCTTCAGCCGACAGATTCAGGTGATTCCACACTCTTGGACGGCCGGGCTTTGGCACGTATGTGATGAGAGACAGAAACTAGAGTCTCAGATTTCCATGTAAATAGGATGACCTTCTGATGCAGGTTTACATGAGGAATAGTTAACAGTGAAAGATGAACAATTCAGCTTTCATTAAACTCAAGGACTTCAGAAGGATTGAATTTACAGTACCAAGAGAGAATAAGAGAATTCTTTCATTAACTCTTCTAAATTAATTAACCAGTTTCAACTTTTTTAAGTTTAACTAGGAAAAAAAAAAATGTAAAAAAAAAGTTGAAATGACAATTTGATTATTCCAACGCTATCTCACGACTAATTTGTACGTATTTTACGAGGTGGCTAATTCATATGAATTCATACGACCTCTCTCGTACAAATTCGTACGAATTGTCTAAACCCCAGTGACGGGTGGGTTTAGGGGCGGGGTTTGGGGTATGAATTCATACGAATGTGTCAACTTGTAAAATCCGTACGATTTAGCAAAAAATGTATGAATTCGTACGAATTAGTCACTTCGTAAAAACACGTACGAATTGCTGTGAGATCGGGTTGATTATTCCTAAAATTTAAGGCAGCAACTGAACTCGGGTTTTTATGCTGAATTAGGCAGAAATTTGTAGTGCTACTTTCTGTAAAAAAAATACAATAAAATAAAATAAATTGATACGATCAATAAGTCATGGCAACATTTGTTTTTTCATTACTTTAAAGGGTTAGTTCACCCAAAAATGAAAATTCATTTATTACTCACACTCATGTCGTTAATCTTCAGAACACAAATTAAGATATTTTTGATGAAATCCGATGGCTCAGTGAGGCCTGCATAGCCAGCAATGACATTTCCTCTCTCAAGATCCATTAATGTACTAAAAACATATTTAAATCAGTTCATGTGAGTACAGTGGTTCAATATTAATATTATAAAGCCACGAGAATATTTTTGGTGCGCCAAAAAAACACAAAATAATGACTTATATAGTGATGGCCGATTTCAAAACACTGCTTCAGGAAGCTTCGTAGCGTTATGAATCTTTTGTGTCAAATCAGCAGTTCGGAGCGCCAAAGTCACGTGATTTTAGCAGTTTGACACGCGATCCGAATCATGATTCGACACAAAAGATTCATAACGCTCCGAAGCTTCATGAAGCAGTGTTTTGAAATCGACCATCACTATATAAGTCGTTATTTTGTTTTTTTGGTCCACCAAAAATATTCTATGGCTAAATATTCAAAAATATTCTATGGCTTTATAATATAATAATTTATAATAAAAATAATATAATAATATAATAATTTATAATAAAAAATGTAAATAAATTAAATTAAAATAAGTAAATAAATGAATAAAAAAGCTGCTCATCTATTAAATAGATTAAATTAAATTTAAAAAATTTATTCATATAAATAAATTAAAATTAAACAAACAAATTAATAAATTGTACATTTAACAGTACATTTTATTACATTTAATAGTACATTACTATAGTGGCTACAAAAAATCATATATATATAAATGTGATTAATATAAATAAAAATAGATTCAAATTAAATAAACAAATGAATAAATACTACATTTAATAGTGCATTACTATAGTGGCTACAAAAAATCATATATATATATATATATATATATATATATATATATATATATATATATAAAATGTGATTATTATAAATAAAAAATAGATTCAAATTAAATAAACAAATGAATAAATAGTACATTTAATAGTGCATTACTAGTGACTACAAAAAATATAATAATGTGACTTAAAATTAATTTTAGGTTTATTCAAGTTTCGATTAAACCCATCAAAATATGAAGAAAATATTTTTTATGTATTCAATATTTTAAATATGAGAGAAGAACAAAACACTAAACTTGGTTACAGTATTCATCTGACAAAATGACAAAAAAAGGCAAACTACAGTTACAGGAAAAAGCAAACATTGACTACAGCATAATCAGTTATTAATATTTTGTTGTTTTTTGCATGCATTCATAATTTCTTTGCATGACAGTCTGGCCAAAAACGATTTGTCAGGTTTCATTGTGTTATTATCACTAATAAAACAATCTAACATGTTGCTATCTAATCGACAATATAACTACAAAATCTTTTAATAATATTTGACTAAAGGGTGAAGATATTAATTTTTTCTAGGTCGAACATCACTTTCAGCCACTACTGTATATATTCCCATATTTCTGTAATTCTGCTGGCAGTTGAAAACTGGTGGTAGAAATATGAACTAACTCATTTTTAGAAACAGTGTAACAATTACGATTCGTTTTACAATAATTAAATGGCATTAACTCAAATGTAGTTCATATTGCTCACAGGCTTTATGAACGACTCTACTGGACATGCATAATTAAAACAGTCCAGCATCTTAATAGGTCATGCAATTAAAATTATATTCATAGTGGCCTGTCGTAATTATTCAAGCACATTATAAACTGCCATGGAGATTATTAATGCTCACGCTGACTGACTTTATCTCGAGCGGTTGAAAAATGCTCCTTACAGACAGACTGTCAGGTTTTAGTGAATATATTTTGAATTTGTAAAGCATGTGAAATTATATAGAAATATCTCCATCAAAGAATCATAATTCACGTGTTTATTTGGCTAATTGACAGCGTATCATTTATAATAACATGCTCTTTTCAGGTGACAGAGAATCGTGTACGTTTTGGAGGACCAGAACCATCACAAATACACATTAGCTTTGGCTTTTCAAGGACATGATGTATAATTCATTTTGGAGAGAGGAAGGGGAAGGTGTGGATGAAACATTTATTTGGGTGAATCTCTTTTCCGCTCCCATAAACAGGCCTTTTAGCTTTTCCGATGCCAACTTGTGTGAGGAGAATCCAGACGAGTTTTAAATGAGTAAACCGTCGTGACTGAAGTTTGGATTATGGGATTCAAAAGAAGAACAAGAATTGATGTTATGTAAATAAAATTAAACATAAATATATACATGAAGAAATGATTTCATGACAGCTAAACACATTTTTTTCACTCCAAATCACTTTAATACACGGATCTAATATACACATGCGATTTCTTTCCCTGCTGTTTATGTTCACAGACATAACCGATGTGAACTTTGTGTGTTTTTGACATATCCTTATGTGTATTTGACCGTTTAAGTGCATCAACACGTGAAAGAGAACTTAGTTTGATACTCACCAGCTTTCTGTGTGCGCGCTTCAGATGTGTGCGCTCAGAAAACCGTATGTCAGGAGTTTAGACTGATATTAAAACATATTCAGATAATAAACCTGCATGATGATGAAAAACTGCAATGTCACGTGACCGCGATAGAGATGATAATCAAAACCAAACCAAGTTTTTGACAAAGTGAGTATCCAAGGACATGTGAATGTTGGGACATTTGGGATATTGTAAGTACTCAAGTGAACAAAATATATAACACTGGCCTAGTGGTTTTTTGGATATTTTACTGCAAAAATCTTACATATTGCACCTTTAAGTCAATATGTGATGATAATGTCATCATCAGTACAACCATAAACACCTGACCAGATTTTCTCTTGGTTTTTAACAAATGTCTAATAAACACACAGGCTGTGTCCAAAATCACATATTTCCCTACTATATAGTAGGCGAAAAAAGTAAGTTCCAAATTCACAGCACTCATGAAAGAGTAAAAGCAAAAAGTACACGGATTCCGGTGAGATTCTGAAGTATGCGTATGATGGACACTTTACTATCCCATGAGGCCACAGGAGATACACACATTCATACCATATAGAATGTACTTTTTTAACGCTCACAAAGTACTTATTTAAAATAAGGACCTACTCAAGAGAGTATGCAAATGAGCTGCTGCTCCCCGCCCCCCTCTCCAGAAGAGGGCGGAGCCTTTAGTGCTCATGCCTCCGATACTCCGGCAACAACATCACAGGAGAAACAGCATGAGGCCGTTTCCACAGAATGCATTATTGTAGAGCAGTGGAATTCTTGCTGCTCTGGCAAGGAGATAAACATGGCGGATTGTGTACGCCTTACTCGGGGGAGGAGCTAAGAAAATTGGGCGGGGTCTGTCACCAGTCGTGGGCGGGGCTTGTTACATTGTGATGTCACAATGTATATCAAAATGGCAATGACTCATTTTGTTAAACTGTTTATGAAAAAAGGAGTGGGATTTTTACCATTATAGAGTGGTTGTGTTCAGTCACCTTGAATTTTTGTTAGGAGGTTCTCAACCCAAGCACAAACTCCCCAAAAACACCAACATAACAGAAACTTTAAATACCACCATAACAGAAAAGGTCTCATTTTATCATCTAAATGCATAAAATAACACTTTATTTCAACATTTACTCTCTCTATCCAGCCTTATGCAAAGCATGATGTGAAATGTTAAACCTGTTCTCTATATATTTGATTGAGCTGCTTGACTGAAACATGAAAATGTTGAGTTAAGCCAAAGAGTAACCGTTTCAAATCAGTTTAACCTCATGCAATTATCAAATTATTATATTGACCTACATTTCGGCTAAAGAAAATATATTGAATGGTCTTTAAATCATCTTTTTACTTTGTATGAATGTTTTTGTCTTTGGGAAAATAAATATTTTTGATTAATTTTAAATTAAAATGTAAGGTTTGAACCAAACAATGAATGTATTTTGAGGAAAAACGAACACATCTGGCAGTAAGTTGGTCCACATGATTTTTTTTCAGTGAAGAAGCTGGTTGCTGCAACACTTTTATCCACAGAGATTCATTTCAGGCCTGCGGTTACGGGGAACTCAAGCCTAATCCCACATCAGAGAGCCGAGCCAATCCATCCAAACAGCCACGAGGAAGGAAAAGTCACCAGTAAGAAAGAATCAGCTAATCAGATGAGTGAGGATGACCGCCGCGTACTGCTGCCGCCCGAGGGCCCTTAATAGATGTCACCGGTGCTCGGGAACACGGCGCTCTCTCCCCGGTAGATGCGCCCTAATAGGCATTTATTTATGTCTTCAGTCATGACAGCTGTCTGCGTTTACCACGGTAACAGCTGTGTGTGTTCAGGTTCGTCATGACGTGCTAATGATCTCATGGAAGCCACACAAGAATAATTATGACATACAAAGTTGAAATTATGACACAAAGTCATATTTATGAGATAAAAAGTTGAAATTATGATTTGAAATGAGACAAATCGAAATTGACAAAAAGCCATAAGGATGACATAAAAAGTCATAATTATGACATAAAAATTATAATTATGACATGGAAATTATGACATACTCTCAATTATGAAATAAAAAAATGATGGCATAAAAAGTCAAAATTATGATATAACATGTTGGAATTATGACAAAAAGAGATAATTCTGACATAAAAAGTGGAAATATGACATTAAAAATTTAAGTTAAAAAAAAATTATAATCGAAATTTCATATTATCGAAATTATGACTTAAAAAGTCAGTTATGAGATGGTCAAAACTGACAAATCAAAATTAAGACAAAAGCAGAAATAATTTTGACATATTTATGACATTAAAAATGACACTGACAAAATTATAATAGAATAAGTAAAAATTATGACACTGAAATTAAAATTTTGGCATAAAAAGTCATAATGATGACATAAAAAGGACACCAAAAGTAAACATTATGACATACTAAAACATATTTGATATAAAAAGTTGAAATGATGACATAAAGAGTCAATTAAAACTTAAAAAGTGGAAATTATATCATAAAAGGTCAGAATTGAAATTCGAAAGTCGAACTGTACAAAAAGTCAAAACTTATGACAAAAAGTATAAGATAATAAACTAAATTATGACATACTAAGTCAAAATTAAGATAAAAAGTCCAAATTATGACAAAAAGTGGAAATTATGTCATGTCAAAATTCAGACAAAAAGTCTATATTGTCATAAATCTAAAAATTTATGACTTAAAAGGTCAAACTTATGACAAAAAAAGTTGAAATTATGACATAAAGAGTCAATTAAAACTTATAAATTATATCATAAAAGGTCAGAATTGAAATTCGAAAGTCAAAATTTACAAAAAGTCCAAATTTATGACAAAAAGTTGAAATCATGGCATTAATAAACTAAATTATGACATACTAAGTCAAAATTAAGATGAAAAGTCCAAATTATGACAAAAAGTGGAAATTATGTCATCAAAATTCAGACAAAAAGTCTATATTGTCATAAATCTAAAAATTTATGACTTAAAAGGTCAAACTTATGACAAAAAAAGTTGAAATTATGACATAAAGAGTCAATTAAAACTTATAAATTATATCATAAAAGGTCAGAATTGAAATTCGAAAGTCGAAATTTACAAAAAGTCCAAATTTATGACAAAAAGTTGAAATCATGGCATTAATAAACTAAATTATGACATACTAAGTCAAAATTAAGATGAAAAGTCCAAATTATGACAAAAAGTGGAAATTATGTCATAAGTCAAAATTGACAAAAAGTCTATATTGTCATAAATCTAAAAATGTATGACTTAAAAAGTCAAACTTATGACAAAAAAAGTTGAAATTATGACATAAAAGCCATAATTATGACTTTTTTTTAAATAATTTTTATCACTTAGTATGTCAAAATTATGACTTACTATGTCATGATTTATCTTATATTTAGACTTTATCACATAGTTATGACTTACTATGTCATAAATATCATTGTAAAGATTTACCGAAGCATGATTTTTTCTAATATGGCAGTAATGGGCTTCCACACATTGCAGCATAATGAACAGCTGAAGTTCGCTGTCGGTCAGACTCACGGTCTATCTGAGATGACTGATGGATGTTTACACGTCTCATGTCGCAGCTGCGTTTAATGTAAATCTTGCAGAAACGACAGACATTGTAAGCATGGTTAGAGGTGCATCTGAAGCAATGGTTCTCCCAGAAGTAATGAAGCAGATCTGTCAAATTGCTGAAATCCTATTTACAGAAACGTGTGTTGAAATGTGAAAGTGATTTGGAGTGTCACATTATCGATTTGACAAACAAGGTTTCAGTGTTTCAAGTGTTTCTCATCACAGGACATCATACGTTCTGATTCTGTTATTTTTCTGTGTATTACTGCGATGCTGCTTTGAAACAATTGTATTGTATAAAGCGCAACAGGAATAAAGCTGACTTGAAATTTTTGAAGATTCACTTTTTCGTGTTTTACAGAAGAACAAAACCATGCAGATTTGGAGTAAATGATGACTGACTTCTTGTTTTTGGATGAACTAAAGGTAAAAGGTGGAAAAACTGGAGACATCTTCCAAAAATAATGTTGTGTTGGACTCCATTCCTGAGCTAATGACTGCATGTGTCTGAGTCTTCAACAGAGACTGCTCTCATTTCTGGGACTTTTTTGGAGCAAAATGAACAGGATCCCGTAGGGAAACACGCAGAGGCGAGCTCGCAGAGGACTAATGTTGTCTTTTGCTTCTATTATTGCACACAAATGAAAGTGATATTTCATAGTCAGAGTTGTTTTCTCTTTGCCGTGCTCCAGTTCATTCTGCAAAAACCGAAACAGAACAAGATAAAAGTGCATCCTGGAGGTGACAGCTTTTGTTCTGAGCAATTCATTTGCACTTACCTGATGGACTGATACCATACAGCAGCTAAAATAAAGTACACTACACTCTTAGAAAAAAAGGTCAAGCGGGGTTTTAGACACTCAATTTTAAAGAACGCTTTATGCCAGAAAGGTTCTACAACCCGAATTCTGGAAAAGTTGGGATGCTTTTTAAATGTGAATAAAATGAAAACTAAAAGACTTTAAAATCACATGAGCTAATTAGGACTTTGTCATTTATGCATGACACTGAGTTATTGATTTTACAAAATGTGCATTAAAAAAAAAAAACTTAATATTTTCCTAAAATTGAATTTAATGCATTTCCTAGTCTAAAATGAACTCACAATGGAGCCTTGACGGCATGTGTCCTAAAATGTCTCCTTCATATGCTTGTTGTCAAAAATGTCAAGCACATGCGACATAGATTTTAATTTTACTGGCTTAAGGGGATGTCATATAATAATATTAATATGTATTTTCATTGAATATTCTTATTGTATTTTAAATGCAATTTTCTCTGCATCATTTATAAATGACGATACACCACAGAGCTGCTTAATTCATAAAGTTTAATTAAAAATTAAAGCTAATAATTCTATGTATGAAGCGCCTGACAGCACCCTTTAAGAGTGTAAATGATCACAGTCCAGAGTGAAATTAAAAAGTCTAAAGAAAGATGCATCAAAACAAAGATGTGATGCAGCAACAGAAGTGATTTTTCTGAACATGGTTTAATAGCAGCTCCAGAGTCCTGCTAGACTCGACGCCTCCGCGTGGGCCTGATTATATATTGTGCGTGACAGGCAGACATTAAAAGTACTTCCTCCATGACGATGCTTATTATGGACCCTCATTAAGTCTTCCAAGCTGATCCCGTGATAACCTCGTGTGTGATCCAGAGGATAATGATGATTCCGGGAGCTTCGCTCAAGTGCTTTTTCCTCCCGTTCCGCACATTTGCCGCGCGGCTCAATGGCTAAAGATCAACCGGAGAGTTCGGGATGGCGAAGGACAATTGGCCAGCCCGTGAAACTTTAATAAAGGCCATGAATTAATCAATAAACGGGCAGGACAGATGAAGAGGAGTAAGTGTCGGTAAAGAGAGACTATGTGGCCCACAGTGCCGGCTCTCCTGAATAAATCATTTCCCATGATGCTCTTCTGCTGTCCTGCTGACTGATAGGTTGCCGCTGTCAGACCTCTGTGGTCTGAGTGAATGCGAGCGCGTGTCCGTGTCTGTGTGAATACTAACCGCGGATGCTATTTGCATATTTCAAACTCATGCTGCATGTTCATTTGTGCAGGGAGATTCTGTGGAAGTGCCGTTTCAGTGCTGCACAATTAAATGCTGTAGTTGACAGTGTTCATTATGGGATTTAATTGGCAAAAATTAACATTTGTTATATATATATGTCAGAATAGACAATGCATCACAGTTTGTTGCGTATGGTTAATGTTAATTAATGTTAAAAATAATAATGTTATGCCTGATTGGTTTATACATATATAGGGGTGTAACAGTACATTTATTCGTCCCGAACCATCACTGTACGGATGCCACGGTTCGGTGTATACAGTCAGTCACAGGCGATCCACACTCCAGTCCAGAAGGGGGCGCATGTGTTAATGCAATGCTGTTTGCTAACCACCACAACAGGAAAAAGAGCAGAAGAACAACAACAGATGATCTATGCATAGTTATGTTTACGTGTAATCAATAGACATCAACAATAATATCTCTCGTAGCATTACATTTACCTCAGGCAAGTCATTTAGTGTCCACAGCATGTTTTAATCAATATATGTACTATATTAGCTTATATATTCATTATATTTACTTTACCTGTTAGTGATGTCTTAAAGGGATAGTTCACCCAAAAATTAAAATTCTGTCATTATTTACTCACCCTCAAGTTGTTCCAAACCTGTATGAATTTCTTTGTTCTAATGAACACAAAGAAAGATATTTGGAAGAATGTCAGTAACCAAACAGATCTCGCCCCCCATTTGCTACCATAGTAGGAAAAATAAATACTACTACTAGATCTGTTAATAATTAGTAGTATTGCATTTTTATTATATTGCACGTTATTCCAAAGTTTTGCAAAATAAGGAGACTTTTTAGACGGTCCCTTACCCGCAATTTGTCCTATTTCCATTTAGTAAAACTCTTTTTTATTAACGACTAAAACTACCATTAGTGATTTATATCTTTTTGAGCACATGCATTCCCTGAGATTGAACCCATAATCACATGATTGCATATTGTTGTATGTTGCAATGCTCTGCCAATTGAGCTAAGCGAAACTCGAAATATGACGCAGATAAACGGGAACAATGCATTAAAATGAAAGTGTCCTGTTGTCGATAGGGGCGCAACTTCGGTCGTATTTCAGGGAAGTGACAAACGACCTATATGAGCGTATTGGTTGGAGGACGTGTTGGAAGCGGAGTAACCCCTTCAGCCGTGACTTATTCATGATACAGCACTAGCCTCGCGTACCTTATTGCTTTTATAAAACGGTTACCACACAATACAATTATTAAAGCCAAAAATATGCATCAATGCAACTTTCATGAAGTAAAAATCACTAAAAGCCTTCCTTCCGCCGGAAAAAATAGTCCCTGACCATCAACAGCAACAGAAGTTACATTATTACGCCATTAGATGGCGGCAAAGAGTGCGTCAGTCAGTAGCGAAGACTTTTATATTGAAATTGTTGTGAACACGGAACAAGACACAACTGACAAATGCTTTGACTAGTGCTGTCAGTCACGGGAAAACCCTTAAATGTTAAAAGGACAAGATATCGTAGCGGACATTTAAACTGATTTATTATTATGAACATATAAGAAAATTCAAAATCTGAATGCAGGTAATAAACTCGCTCACTCGATCTCTTTCTCACAATACTCTTCTACAAAATACAGTAAGCTTCAATGAACAATATCAATTGTTAACATACAGTTTACGTTGCTAAGGGTGTTGTGTAGTGATACTCAGAACCGATGGGTGAAGCGGTCATAGCCATGTTTTATCGTGAATAAAGCACAGCTATTGACCAATCAGAATCAATGACAGGAACTAACCGTTTTATAAATACACACTACCATTCAAAAGTTTGGAAACATCACTATTTTTAATGTTTTCGAAAGAAGTCTCTTCTACTTATCAATGCTGCATTTATTTGATCAAAAATACAGAAAAAAAAACAGTAATATTGTAAAATATTATTACAATTTAAAATAATGGTTTTCTATTATAATATACTTTAAAATATAATTTATTCCTGTGATCAAAGCTGAATTTTCAGCATCATTAAATCCAGTCTTCAGTGTCACATGATCCTTCAAAAATCATTCTGATTTGATGATTTATTACAAATGTTGTGCTGCTTAATATTTTTTTATAACGTGATACTTTTTATCAGGATTCTTTGATGAATAAAAAGTAAAAAAAGAGCAGCATTTATTTAAATTAAATATTTTGTAACAATATACACTACCGTTCAAACATTTGGGGTCAGTATTTTTTCTTTCTTACTTTTTTTTGGGAAGAAATTAATACTTTTTTTCAGCAATTGATAAAAAGTGATTTATATTGTTAGAAAATATTTCTATTTTGAATGAATGCTGTTCTTTTTGACTATTTATTCATCAATGAATCCTGAAAAAAAGCATCAGTTTCCAAAAAATATTAAGCAGCACAACTGTTTCAACATTGATAATAACAAAGTATCAAATCATGATATCAGAATGATTTCTGAAGGATCATGTGACACTGAAGACTGGAGTAATGATGCTGAAAATTCAGCTTTGATCACAGGAATAAATTACACTTTACTATATATTCACATAGAGAACAGCTGATTTACATTGGAATAATATTTCACAATTTTTACTGTTTTTTCTGTATTTTTGATCAAATAAATGCAGCCTTAATGAGCATAAGAGACTTTGTTTCAAAAACATTAAAAATAGTGATGTTTCCAAACTTTTGAATGGTAGTGTATATTTATATGGTATTTAGGAAAATGCTGCTTGTCAAAGAAATTGGAAGTGTAATAGATGATTAATAATTAAATACTTCCAAGTCATCCTAAGGGCTTCTTTGTTGAGAAGAACCATGTGATTCTTTAACTTTATAAAACACACACACAGATAAAATAGAGAGTTGGAGTGAGGAAAAAGGTGAAATAGATAAGGTTCATTTGGAGAAGCAGGTTGGAACGGAGCATAATCTCCACTTTAACCTTAACCGGGATCACGGGCCACAGTTCGGACGTGCTGAAGGATTTCTGCAAAGTAACGACGTGTCGTGAATACAGAAGAACGACGGCAGCTTCGCTTATCTGCAGCCTTCAACTAATCGGCCTTTGTTGAATATAATGCAGTCGTGGGTTCACTTTCACTCTGGCTGTTTTCCAACAGCTGCTTTGCTGTCTACATAGGCAGCTCCCTTATAAGACAGCATTAATGGTGTGGGATTTGAAACTCTGTTTCAGGTGTGTTTTCTTACGTGAGCATATTGCTAATAGACTCGATAATACACAGAATACAAATATTCACTAAATATTAAGTCAACTTTTGACATTTCTGCAGAACATCCCGTTTTCAAAATTTAATGAAACTTTTTTGTGTTCTGGGATTTAACTATTACTGAAACTTGTGCTGCTGCAAAAGTTACAGCAATCAAATCCAGTCAAAACAGCTCTTAAATATTAAATTCAAACTTTCTGGCGAGTCGGAGGAGGTTGCGGCGTCTCTCCGGGGCCGCAGGGGACCATGGGAGATCAACACACAGACACTTAATGGAATCCTGCTCTCCTCACTTCTTCTCATTTATTTCCCGTCAGTCTCGCTTGATGGATTAGGCCATCAGAAAGAAATAATTACCGGCGCTCCGGAGGCCTGTCTGAGTGAATATGGCATCAGTGTGGGGTCAAAGGTCGACTCCTCTTAGCAACATTGTTCTTCCGCAGTCTTTCAAGTCTAATTGAACTACATTCAGCCGTCAGCGCTGCGAGAGAGATGAGGACGACGATGCTGGATGTCAGGAAAACCATTTACACCTCAGAAGACCGTGACATTTGTCTTTACACTCCTGTAAGGTTGTTTTTTAAACGAACTTTTAACTTGTGTGAGCTGATTGATTTTTTGTTTGCGTCCGCAGTAATTTCAGTCGGCTCTTGTTGACTGACCTCTATCACTTGCAATTATGTTCAATGTCCAAAATCTCCTGACGCCTTCTACCAAAACTGTGAGCGCTGCAGTTTACACAGCAATTGATGTTTCGCCAAGCGAAATTAAATGTGACAAAGAACAAACACTAAAACAATCAGTGATTCTATTAATAGACATACAATATCTGGTTATATATGTACATCTGAGTGTAACGGATTATTGAAATGTAGGGCGGGGACTTGTTTCTATGTATAGACTGTTGATTGGATGTTGTGATGTGGGCGTGGCACTCAAAAGTGTATGCAGATGAGCGTGAGCTTGCAGGGGCGGAGTTTAATCTGAGTTTAATGATTGGAGAATCCTGTATACATCACCAGATATATATATATATATATATATATGGGTCGTTAACGAATAAGGTTTTTACAGTGTAAAAAAAAACATAATGGAGATATAATTCATTTTGAAGTTTTATTAAGTGTTAACAATGAGATTATGTGGTTTTTATAATCAATTAACACTGCTTTTGTCATATTTTACAAAATTTGACACCAAAAAAGGCATTTGGTTTAACCAAAATTTCGGTTTTCAAACAATGCTAACAGGCTGATATCTAGCTAGCTAGCAAAAGGACAAGCAAACATTTTATATTTAGTACAAGTTTTTAAAATATTACAACATTTTCCATGTTTTATAGCGGTTGCACCAAATGACGTATGAATGCGTATGATCAAGTGAAAACATGAATTTATCAAATAGTTAAGAGAGAGTTAGGTACTTTGCTTCACGACCATGTGGTCCTTTGCAGGTGTCTGAATGATGTCACATCCTGTCACATGATACTGACCACATGACTTGATCCAAAATGGTCCCTTTATATCAGTTACTCCGAATGACATTAATTAAATTAATTTTTCCAGACATTCTTTCTCATAACAAAGCAACGACTTCTACACATAATTTTAATATAATTTTGCACTATGTTGATATATGATGTCATAAAATCATGCCAGAATAAAAAATATATACATTTATTACATTTTAAGATATTTTAATCACAAATGAAATGGCTGTATTGGCCTTTGGACAGTTAAACCGAATGACCTTTTGACACTTCAAAATCTTTAAAATACCTTTATATGTCGCAAAATATAATTAAAACCTTTTGGATTCAATAAAAGAGATCTAGTTTTACTACCTTACATACTTTGGATGTCATATCTTTGTTTTTTATTATTATTAAGGCCTTTGGACAAAAAATTAACCGTCACTGACCCATATATATATATCAAGTGGATGACAACAACCTTAATATAGCAATACACAAAATTTCACTAAACAAAACTGAATCAAGTGGTAAAATGTAGTGTTATTGTATTATACTCTTCATTTTAAAAATAAATATTATGCATGTCACAGTGAGACTCTGTGACTAGAGACTCTTATTATGAAAAGGACTCTTATTTTGACACTGGACTGTGAACATACATGCATAGATACACTTCCCATTGTAACACAATACACACATTATCTGTTTTGCACAAATCGAACATCAGTTAACTCAGATATGTGTGTGTCACTGATTTATAAAATTTTAAAACATTTATCTGACACAAAACAATAAGGATATCAATTAAGTTTACTAAATTTTCAGTAAACAAATATAACTAAAAACCGAATCAAGTGCTAAACTGCAGCCTTTATCGTCGAAATGTTTATTTCCAGACAAAATGATGACGTGAAAAAACTACACATTTTTGTTTCCATCAAAGCGAGCAATCCAAACGAATCAAAGTTAATCAGTCTGTTTGGGAAAGATTATTCCTATATTCTTGTGAATTGAGCGTTCTCAACGGCTGTTGATTTGCAATTCAAATGCAGGAGGAACGAGGTTAGAAATTATGACTCACCGACAGTTTTAGCACTCGTCAAGGGAAAAAGAGAGAGAACCAGGGCAGATTAAAACATACGTTAGTTGTAAAAGTTAAACACCCACGTGCGGTGCACTCCAGATCCTGATTTACCCACTCGTTCGCTCTTCAGAGGCGAGACATCCACGCATCTCTGGGTCCTTCAGCGTTATTATCGCAGTAGGAAATGCAAGGCCACAGGCCAACGCTGATGGCGCTCAATGACACCAGCGCATGCCCATCACGGTCACAGGGCAGATTAGCTTTTTGTGTTGGAGATTCGAGAGCTTCTCGATGGGCTAATCACCCTGTGCTTCACGCAACGACAGCTGAGTGCTTTGTAGACTCATACAAATGTGTGTCTGATTCTGAGTGATGAACTCTGGAACTGCTGGAAGCATCTGATGCATTCATGACGTTTCTGAATCACTGTCATTGTAGGCTTTGCAACAACATTCCCATTAAACAATCAATGTCCTATTCTTGCATAGATAGACCTTTGACTGTCGGCTTTTACATGTCGTTTAGAGTTATCTGAATTAGTTGATAACACTAAAATGTAACCGAGAACTCCATTAAGACAAGCTTTTGCATGTTTCTAATGAATGTTTTCCAGAATGTAGTAATTGTGAATTTAAACTGGTAAAAATGGCAAGTTCATGATGAGTTTGATTCCCAGGGAGTTCAGGAACTCATGAAATAAACCTTAAATGCAATGCAAGTCGTCTGGAATAAAAGCTGCCAAATGCATAAATAAAAATGCTTACAGTAAGGTTAAGGTATGCAATTGTTAACAAGAACTAACAATGAACACAGCTTAAAGCATGTATCAATTGCACCCCATATGCAAAAATTTCACAAATTTATATTAGTTTTGTTATTACAAAAAGATGGCATGAAGTCCATTTTTGATGCCAACATACAGACGTTTGCAGTTAATCTTTGCTAGTAAATATGTTACATTTTCAGTGTTGACTCAATTTTGCAAACGCATCGTCTTAAAAATAATGCTTTCCTCTTGGAAAACATGCACACAGTTTTAGAATATATTAGTGGTCAAACTTTTTTTGTATGTTTTCCAAGTTTTTGCAACTTAAACAAGCAAAATGCAGAAATGCATTAATACAAAGTTCTGTCATGAAACTCTAGATGGCGCAGGCTGATAGGTCCTTTACTCAATCTGCTTGCAATCCCATCATTCTCTATAGGGCACAGCTGATTGGTTCCTGCCATATCAGTAGCCAATGAGCTGTCTTGGTCAGCATTTGTAGCAGTTGCAGTGCGCTTTGAGAAACCCTCCGTCATTTAGTGAATGACACCCACACAAACGGTTTAGTCTAGGGCTGCACAATATACCAACATTAAATAGATGCGGCAGCAATAACCAACAGCATCAGCAACAACAGCAGCAACAGAGGCAGCAATAACCAATAGCAGCAGCAGCAATAACCAACATCAGAAGCAATAAGAGCAGCAGCAATAACAGCAACAGCAATAACAGCAGCAGCGGCAGCAATAACCAACATCAGTAGCAATAACAGCAGCAATAAGAGCAGCAGCAATAACAGCAACAGCAATAACAGCAGCAGTAGTATTAACAACAGCAGCAGCAGCAATAACAGCAGAAGCAGCAATAAGAGCAGCAGCAATAACAGTAGCAGAAGCAATAACAGCAGCAGCAGCAGAAGCAACAATAACAGCAGCAGCAATAACAGCAGCAGCAATAACAGCAGCAGTAGTATTAACAACAGCAACAATAACAGCAGCAGTAGCAATAACAGCAGCAGCAGCAATAACAGCAAAAGCAACAATAAGAGCAGCAGCGGCAGCAATAACAACAGCAGCAGCAGAAGCAACAATAACAGCAGCAGCAGTAACAGCAACAGCAATAACAGCAGCAGCAGAAGCAACAATAACAGCAACAGCAATAACAGCAGCAGCAGCAATAACAGCAGCAGCAGCAATAACAGCAAAAGCAACAATAAGAGCAGCAGCGGCAGCAATAACCAACATCAGTAGCAATAACAGCAGCAATAACAGCAGCAGAAGCAATAAGAGCAGCAGCAATAACAGCAACAGCAATAACAGCAGCAGTAGTATTAACAACAGCAGCAGCAATAACAGCAGAAGCAACAATAAGAGCAGCAGCAATAAGAGCAGCAGCAATAACAACAACAGCAACAGCAATAACAGCAGCAGTAGTATTAACAACAGCAGCAGCAGCAATAACAGCAGAAGCAACAATAACAGCAGCAACAATAACAGCAGCAGCGGCAGCAATAACCAACATCAGTAGCAATAACAGCAGCAATAACAGCAGCAGAAGCAATAAGAGCAGCAGCAATAACAGCAACAGCAATAACAGCAGCAGTAGTATTAACAACAGCAGCAGCAATAACAGCAGAAGCAACAATAAGAGCAGCAGCAATAACAACAGCAGCAGCAATAACAACAGCAACAGCAATAACAGCAGCAGTAGTATTAACAACAGCAGCAGCAATAACAGCAGAAGCAACAATAAGAGCAGCAGCAATAAGAGCAGCAGCAATAACAGCAGCAGTAGTATTAACAACAGCAGCAGCAATAACAGCAGAAGCAACAATAAGAGCAGCAGCAATAAGAGCAGCAGCAATAACAGTAGCAGAAGCAATAACAGCAGCAGCAGCAGAAGCAACAATAACAGCAGCAACAATAACAGCAGCAGCAATAACAGCAGCAGCAATAACAGCAGCAGTAGTATTAACAACAGCAACAATAACAGCAGCAGAAGCAATAACAGCAGCAGCAGCAATAACAACAGCAGCAGCAGTAACAGCAACAGCAATAACAGCAGCAGCAGAAGCAACAATAACAGCAACAGCAATAACAGCAGCAGCAGCAATAACAGCAGCAGCAGCAATAACAGCAAAAGCAACAATAAGAGCAGCAGCAATAAGAGCAGCAGCAATAACAGCAGCAGTAGTATTAACAACAGCAGCAGCAATAACAGCAGAAGCAACAATAAGAGCAGCAGCAATAAGAGCAGCAGCAATAACAGTAGCAGAAGTAGGGCTGGGCGATATATCGAATGCTTTTGTCACGCGCATTTCGTCAGTAAAGCCGGTTTCCTGATTGCCGCTAAATCGCCATCACCTGCTTTCAAATGGAGCGGCATTTAATAGACAGAGCCGTAGATCACTGATAAGCCACGCAATATCGCGTTCATTATCTAAGGCGATACATCTGCGATATGAACGCGATATTGCGTGGCTTATCAGTGATCTATGGCTCTGTCTATTAAATGCCGCTCCATTTGAAAGCAGGTGATGGCGATTTAGCGGCAATCAGGGAACCGGCTTTACTGACAAAATGCGTGTGACAATCGCATGCGATATATCGCCCAGCCCTAAGCAGAAGCAATAACAGCAGCAGCAGCAGAAGCAACAATAACAGCAGCAGCAGTAACAGCAACAGCAGCAATAACAGCAGCAGCAATAACAGCAGCAGTAGTATTAACAACAGCAACAATAACAGCAGCAGAAGCAATAACAGCAGCAGCAGCAGAAGCAACAATAACAGCAGCAGCAGTAACAGCAACAGCAGCAATAACAGCAGCAGCAGCAATAACAACAGCAGCAACAATAACAGCAGCAGCAGCAATAACAGCAGCAGCAACAATAACAGCAGCAGCAGCAATAACAGCAGCAGCAATAACAACAGCAGCAGCAGAAGCAACAATAACAGCAGCAGCAGTAACAGCAACAGCAGCAATAACAGCAGCAGCAATAACAGCAGCAGTAGTATTAACAACAGCAACAATAACAGCAGCAGAAGCAATAACAGCAGCAGCAATAACAACAGCAGCAGCAGAAGCAACAATAACAGCAGCAGCAGTAACAGCAACAGCAGCAATAACAGCAGCAGTAGTATTAACAACAGCAACAATAACAGCAGCAGAAGCAATAACAGCAGCAGCAATAACAACAGCAGCAGCAGAAGCAACAATAACAGCAGCAGCAGTAACAGCAACAGCAGCAATAACAGCAGCAGCAGCAGCAATAACAGCAGCAGTAGTATTAACAACAGCAACAATAACAGCAGCAGAAGCAATAACAGCAGCAGCAATAACAACAGCAGCAGCAGAAGCAACAATAACAGCAGCAGCAGTAACAGCAACAGAAGCAATAACAGCAGCAGCAATAACCAACAGCAGCAGCAGAAGCAACAATAACAGCAGCAGCAGCAGTAACAGCAGCAGCAATAACCAACAGCAGCAGCAGAAGCAACAATAACAGCAGCAGCAGCAATAACAGCAGCAGCAGTAACAGCAACAGCAATAACCAACAGCAGCAGCAATAACAGCAACAGAAGCAATAACAGCAGCAGCAATAACCAACAGCAGCAGCAGAAGCAACAATAACAGCATCAGCAGCAGTAACAGCAACAGCAATAACCAACAGCAGCAGCAATAACAGCAGCAGAAGCAATAACAGCAGCAGCAATAACCAACAGCAGCAGCAGAAGCAACAATAACAGCAGCAGCAGTAACAGCAACAGCAATAACCAACAGCAGCAGCAATAACAACAGTAGCAATAACAGCAACAGCAGCAATAACAGCAGCAGCAGAAGCAACAATAACAGCAGCAGCAGTAACAGCAATAGCAGCAATAACAGCAGCAGCAGTAACAGCAGCAGCAATAACCAACAGCAGCAGCAGAAGCAACAATAACAGCAGCAGCAGTAACAGCAGCAGCAATAACCAACAGCAGCAGCAATAACAGCAGCAACAATAACAGCAGCAACAATAACAGCAGCAGCAGCAATAACAGCAGCAGCAGCAATAACAGCAGCAGCATTAACAGCAGCAGTAGTATTAACAACAGCAGCAATAACAGCAGCGGAAGCAATAACCAGCACCAATAACAGCAGCAGAAGCAACAATAAGAGCAGCAGCAATAAGAGCAGCAGCAATAACAGCAGCAGCAGCAGTAGTATTAACAACAGCAGCAATAACAACAGCAATAACCAACAGCAGCAGCATTAACAGCAGCAGCAGTAGTATTAACAACAGCAGCAGCAATAACAACAGCAATAACCAACAGCAGCAGCAATAACAACAGCAGCAGCAGAAGCAACAATAACAGCAGCAGCAGTAACAGCAACAGCAGCAATAACAGCAGCAGCAATAACAACAGCAGCAGCAGAAGCAACAATAACAGCAGCAGCAATAACAGCAACAGCAGCAATAACAGCAGCAGCAGAAGCAACAATAACAGCAGCAGCAGTAACAGCAATAGCAGCAATAACAGCAGCAGCAGTAACAGCAGCAGCAATAACCAACAGCAGCAGCAGAAGCAACAATAACAGCAGCAGCAGTAACAGCAGCAGCAATAACCAACAGCAGCAGCAATAACAGCAGCAGCAGTAACAGCAATAGCAGCAATAACAGCAGCAGCAGTAACAGCAGCAGCAATAACAGCAGCAGCAGAAGCAACAATAACAGCAGCAGCAGTAACAGCAGCAGCAATAACCAACAGCAGCAGCAATAACAGCAGCAACAATAACAGCAGCAGTAACAGCAGCAGCAATAACCAACAGCAGCAGCAGAAGCAACAATAACAGCAGCAGCAGTAACAGCAGCAGCAATAACCAACAGCAGCAGCAATAACAGCAGCAGCAGCAATAACAGCAGCAGCAGTAACAGCAATAGCAGCAATAACAGCAGCAGCAGTAACAGCAGCAGCAATAACAGCAGCAGCAGAAGCAACAATAACAGCAGCAGCAGTAACAGCAGCAGCAATAACAGCAGCAGCAGCAATAACAGCAGCAGCATTAACAGCAGCAGTAGTATTAACAACAGCAGCAATAACAGCAGCGGAAGCAATAACCAGCACCAATAACAGCAGCAGAAGCAACAATAAGAGCAGCAGCAATAAGAGCAGCAGCAATAACAGCAGCAGCAGCAGTAGTATTAACAACAGCAGCAATAACAACAGCAATAACCAACAGCAGCAGCATTAACAGCAGCAGCAGTAGTATTAACAACAGCAGCAGCAATAACAACAGCAATAACCAACAGCAGCAGCAATAACAACAGCAGCAGCAGAAGCAACAATAACAGCAGCAGCAGTAACAGCAACAGCAGCAATAACAGCAGCAGCAATAACAACAGCAGCAGCAGAAGCAACAATAACAGCAGCAGCAATAACAGCAACAGCAGCAATAACAGCAGCAGCAGAAGCAACAATAACAGCAGCAGCAGTAACAGCAATAGCAGCAATAACAGCAGCAGCAGTAACAGCAGCAGCAATAACCAACAGCAGCAGCAGAAGCAACAATAACAGCAGCAGCAGTAACAGCAGCAGCAATAACCAACAGCAGCAGCAATAACAGCAGCAGCAGTAACAGCAATAGCAGCAATAACAGCAGCAGCAGTAACAGCAGCAGCAATAACAGCAGCAGCAGAAGCAACAATAACAGCAGCAGCAGTAACAGCAGCAGCAATAACCAACAGCAGCAGCAATAACAGCAGCAACAATAACAGCAGCAGTAACAGCAGCAGCAATAACCAACAGCAGCAGCAGAAGCAACAATAACAGCAGCAGCAGTAACAGCAGCAGCAATAACCAACAGCAGCAGCAATAACAGCAGCAGCAGCAATAACAGCAGCAGCAGTAACAGCAATAGCAGCAATAACAGCAGCAGCAGTAACAGCAGCAGCAATAACAGCAGCAGCAGAAGCAACAATAACAGCAGCAGCAGTAACAGCAGCAGCAATAACAGCAGCAGCAGCAATAACAGCAGCAGCATTAACAGCAGCAGTAGTATTAACAACAGCAGCAATAACAGCAGCGGAAGCAATAACCAGCACCAATAACAGCAGCAGAAGCAACAATAAGAGCAGCAGCAATAAGAGCAGCAGCAATAACAGCAGCAGCAGCAGTAGTATTAACAACAGCAGCAATAACAACAGCAATAACCAACAGCAGCAGCATTAACAGCAGCAGCAGTAGTATTAACAACAGCAGCAATAACAGCAGCGGAAGCAATAACCAACAGCAATAACAGCAGCAGCAGCAGCAGCAGCGTAACAGATCTGTTTCGCCAAGAACAAACATATCAACATTGTAATATCCATTACGATACCAAACACTCTGAGAGTTGACATCATGACAGAAATAAAAGTGTAACTTCAATAGTTGAGCATAGCACTAACAATTCCAAGGACTTGATTTTAACTCCCAAGGAATGGGAACTAAAACTTAACATGACACACATTAAATGTAATGTGAGTTGCTATAAATAAAAGTTGGCAAATGTTTAAATATATAGGTGTTTACAATGCGATCGTTAACAAGAACAATGAACACAATTTAATTCATCAAATACTTGCACACAGTTCTAAAACATATCAGTGGTCAAACTCAAAACGAACAACGCCGCATCTCATGCAGCACAACCGGTCGACACTCTAGACTGCACCTGCGGATTAGGATTCAAACTAAACGCCTGGGTTTTCACATGGATGAAGACCTTTTCAATTTGCCCATCTCAGTTTGTCGGAAAACGAGGAGCAACAGACAAGAGTAAGTGAGCGGAGTTTAAATTAAACAACTCCCGCTGAACTTGATTCAGTCTGACAGAGAGAAAAGGGCAGCTGTGGCGATCCGGTCTTTTCATTTCAGCCAGCTGAATATAAGTCGGCTTACTTGTCTATCATACGCTTGTCTCAAAGCTTGCTGCAAAAAATTCTGTGGTTTTCTCCCAGAAGCAGCTCCGTTCGAGTGACCTACTGTAGCTGAGGGCAGGATTTAGAGAAGTATTGTTTATTTGAAGTGATAGTGTCTCTACCATCGGCATCAGCTCAGATTTATGTTTACGAAAGAAAGGTCTTATTCAGGGCTTGAGTTATACTGAAGAGGAATTACAGTAGTCACAGATATAGGAAACCAGGACTATGTAAACGTGGAATATAAGGATTTAAAGGTTAAATATAATCATTGTTGTCTTATATTGTCCCTTCACCTTCCTGACTCATGCTCTAGTAACTCCTATCATCAGTCCATTTTATGCCAACATCCAGACATTTGCAGTTCATCTTTGCTGGTAAATATAACACATTTACAATTTGTTGCATCACGTTGCTCACTTTCTTGAGCTTGAAAAGTCTGATTGTGTCGGTGGGCAAGAATTTAAGCACTCCTGACCTACGGCAAGTCCAAACCGTCGGGAGATTATCCAAACCTGCGGTCCAGAGTCGTCTGAAGAGGGTTGGTGCGAGTTGACTCTTTGCATGATGTTAAATGTCACTCCTTGATCTTTCTGCACTCAAGAGTAATTCAACTTCCTGTCAACGTTTAGGAAAAGGCTGCACAGCTCACAAAAGACTGTTTTAACACTCGCGTCTGATGGTGTTATCAGTGCACACATCTGACCTCATGCAGGAAGATTCATGTGATGAAACTACAATTAATATCAATCAAACCTGTAACTTTCATTGAACTGCAACTAGATTTAAAGTAGCAATGCTTAACTAACTTAACTACATTTTTCAGACCTAACTGCATGATGACAGATGTGTAAATACATACACTACAGGTCAAAACGTTGTAAACATTTGCACAGACCTGTTAACCCTCACACACACACACACACACACACACACACACACACACACACACACACACACACACACACACACACACACACACACAGGTTTGTTTTGCTATCAAAGTGAGGACTCTAAACATTCTGCATTTTTACATTTTTAATAAAACATTGTTTAGTAATAACAACTATTTAAAGCTATTTTAAATATGAGGACTCAAGAATTTGTATTTATTTATTAAACATTAAAGACATAACATACAACATTTATACTTTTAACAAGACATCCAAAAAGATAACACATTTAAAGGAATGGGTTTACATTGCACAAAGAAAAATAAATACAATAATAAAATAAAATAAAAAATAAATAAAAAGAAAGACAGCATATAGCAGTTCAGTTTTCAAGTAACTTCAACTCTTTGGCAAATAAAAGTGTATCTCTACATTTTTTGTTATCAATACATTGGAGAGACTCAAATGATATACAAATGAAAATCAGTCTTAAAGACCTTCAAACAGGGTTTAGAATTATTTCTTTTATTAATATGAAATTTACCAAATAAAATCATAAGATTGACAGATGGATTTTTTGATTCAAAATATAATTCACAATTATAACTAGACTTCTAGAATATGTATAGATAAATCTTCCCAGAATTTTTTGGAATGGTAACATTCTTTCTGGCTGATCTGAACAAAATGAACATTTTTCATTAATATCCATACATTTTGATAAAGTATAGTTACTAACATAAATATTATGAAGTACTTTCCCGAAGTTTGTTAGATATACAAAACCGAAAGGGAAGCAGCCAAGCTTTTTTCCAAATAGCAAACAACTGTTCCAGAAAAAAATCCCTCTAGGCTTAATAGATCTCTTTTCATAAAATAGATTTCTAATAAATTTATTTGTGCATTTTTTACTGTTAATGTCCACACCATTTAAATGAAGAGCGGGTTCAATTCTAGAAATGTTAAGGGGCAACATATGGCTTCTCATTAACATCAATAAACCTTGGGGAATTGCATTTATTACAGAATAATATTCTCTATATTTAAAGGTGCCGTAGAGCATCTTTTCAAAAAATGCAATATAAGTCTAAGGTGTCTCCTGAATGTGTCTGTGAAGTTTCAGCTCAAAATACCCCATAGATTTTTTTTTAATTAATTTTTTTAACTGCCTATTTTGGGGCATCATTAACTATGCACCAATTCAGGCTGCGGCCCCTTTAAATCTCACGCTCCCTGCCCATCGAGCTCGCGACTCTATAATACAGTGCATTTACAAAGTTCACACAGCTAATATAACCCTCAAATGGATCTTTACAAGATGTTCGTCATTCATGCTGCATGCATGCATCGATTCCTGTGAGTATAGTATTTATTTGGATGTTTACATTTGATTCTGAATGAGTTTGAGGCTATGCCGAGGTAAATTCAATTCTTAAATTATGATGTTTATTCCTCCAAACAAATTTAGTAAATAAATTGTTAATTTTCTTACAAATTGAATCTTGAACAAAGAGGGATAATGCCGGATAAACAATATGAGGACTCAAGAAATGTGCTCATATTTCATGTTTACGTCATAATACCAGTGTATGTCATTATACACATTTGTGTCCTCATATGTATACAAGAACACTCTCTCTCTCACACACACACACACGCTGTTTACACTGGCCTTGAGTTTTCGCCATGCAGAGCACTTCAAATACTGTGGAATATTTAATTAGCTCCGCCTCAGTTATCACGGCTGACTCTGAACTCATCCTCTTTTAACAGTGGGGTTCAGAAGAGCCTCGAGGGGTTAAATCAGCCCGCCACCTTCAGCTCCCCCTGCACATCTGCAGCTCTGAATACTGCGGTGCAACAGCGCCTCCTCAGGACACCACCGGCACTACAACCAGAGAAACAGGACTCTTTTCACGCCACTGTTTACTTACACCCTAGCAACAACCCACAATACCATAGCAACCAAGAATGATCAGTGTTACTAAAATGAAATAGCAATATAATCATCCTTTAAGAATGAATCTCACAAAACCTGCAAAGACAAAGTGTTCATATTTCACCCCCAAATCAAAAGATAAATAAATTATTAAAATTAATGTTTGCATTTAATTATTTTATACTAATATGCTAATTTAGTGGACGTAAAATGTCTGGATGCATTACAACAATGATAATTTTGGAAGAAATATGCATGATTGATATGAAAATAATGTCATGATTGATTATTTCATGTGCAATACTTCTTTTTATTTATGCAAAATAATTAATTAATTTTATTTCTTTCAAATTGCTTTTGATTTTAAGGTGAGATGTGGCAGATAAAAGGATTCAAACAGAGCAAAATTAAATGCTCTTATTTGATCTTTGTTGAATCCTTGTGCAAAAGAAGGAAAATATTTTTGACCGGACTTATTGTTGTCATATCGAGATGAAGTCATGCGTACATGTGGAACAAAGATAAGCTCAAAGGTCAAAACAAGTGTATCTTCATGTGCGATGTTTCCATGCCAACCAACCTCGCAAGCAACATCTGAAATTTCTTGTTATCTTGGAAATAGATGGCAAGCCAAGGGAAATACGGCTGGCAGAGTAAATCACACAGAGAAAGGGCAAGGCCTCTGCTCTGCTGTTACAGCTTCACATTTAACTCTGCTCAAAAGCACTCCATTAAAAATCCATAAATATTCTACTGTATATCTATAACGGCTGTTAAACATCATCGTTCAGATCGTTCTCCTGTAAGCTCACAGTTTGGGCTGTTTGGATGATGATGAAGACCGCATTAAACCACAGGTTACACAACGCTTTTATTGTGTGTCTGGATGCAGATATAAACCAGTTCATGACTCTCCCTTATGACAGCGAGCCATGATTTACTGCAGAAAACATAGTTAAACCATGGATTTACCAGAGTAAGTAACCATGGTTTTACTACAGTTTTACTACAGTAACTATGGTTTAACTATGATTTTTGTAGTAGTAACCACAAAAATAATCATGGTTTTACTACAGTAACTATTATTTAACTATGATTACTGTAGTACAAAAAAGCAGGTTATTTTTGTAGTTACTATGATTTTACTACAAAAATCATAGTTAAACCAAAGTTACTTTAGTAAAACCAGGTTATTTTTGTAGTTACTATGATTTTACTACAAAAAAAATCACATTTAAAAATAGTTACTGTAGTAAAAAACAGGTTATTTTTGTAGTTACTATGATTTTACTACACAAATTCATTTTTAAAACAATAGTAACTGTAGTAAAAACAGGTTACTTTGTAGTTACTATGGTTTTACTACAAAAAAAAAACATATTTAAATATAGTTACTGTAGTAAAAACAGGTTATTTTTGTAGTTACTATGATTTTATTACAAAAAAACATATTTAAAAAGTTACTGTAGTAAAAACAGGTTATTTTTGTAGTTACTATGATTTTATTACAAAAAAACATATTTAAAAAGTTACTGTAGTAAAAACAGGTTATTTTTGTAGTTACTATGATTTTACTACACAAATTCATTTTTAAACAAATTGTTACTGTAGTAAAAACAGGTTTTTTTGTAGTTACTATGATTTTACTACAAAACAAATCATATTTAAAAATAGTTACTGTAGTAAAAACAGGTTATTTTTGTAGTTACTATGATTTTACTACAAAAAGATCATATTTAAAAATAGTTACTGTGGTAAAAACAGGTTATTTTTGTAGTTACTATGATTTTATTACACAAATTCATTTTTAAAACAATAGTAACTGTAGTAAAAACAGGTTATTTTTGTAGTTACTATGATTTTATTACAAAAAAAACCATTTAAAAATAGTTACTGTAGTAAAAACAGGTTATTTTTGTAGTTACTATAATTTTATTACAAAATAAAACATTTAAAAATAGTTACTGTAGTAAAAAACAGGTTATTTTTGTAGTTACTATGATTTTACTACAAAACAAATCATATTTAAAAATAGTTACTGTAGTAAAAACAGGTTATTTTTGTAGTTACTATGATTTTACTACAAAAAAAATCATATTTAAAAATAGTTACTGTAGTAAAAACAGGTTATTTTTGTAGTTACTATGATTTTACTACAAAAAAATCATATTTAAAAATAGTTACTGTAGTAAAAACAGGTTATTTTTGTAGTTACTATGATTTTACAACAAAAAAAATCATATTTAAAAATAGTTACTGTAGTAAAAACAGGTTATTTTTGTAGTTACTATGATTTTACTACACAAATTCATTTTTAAAAATAGTTACTGTAGTAAAAACAGGTTATTTTTGTAGTTACTATGATTTTACTACAAAAAAATCATATTTAAAAATAGTTACTGTAGTAAAAACAGGTTATTTTTGTAGTTACTATGATTTTACTACAAAACAAATCATATTTAAAAATAGTTACTGTAGTAAAAACAGGTTATTTTTGTAGTTACTATGATTTTACTACACAAATTCATTTTTAAAAATAGTTACTGTAGTAAAAACAGGTTATTTTTGTAGTTACTATGATTTTACTACAAAAAAATCATATTTAAAAATAGTTACTGTAGTAAAAACAGGTTATTTTTGTAGTTACTATGATTTTACTACACAAATTCATTTTTAAAAATAGTTACTGTAGTAAAAACAGGTTATTTTTGTAGTTACTATGATTTTACTACAAAAATTCATTTTTAAAAATAGTTACTGTAGTAAAAACAGGTTATTTTTGTAGTTACTATGATTTTACTACAAAAAAATCATATTTAAAAATAGTTACTGTAGTAAAAACAGGTTATTTTTGTAGTTACTATGATTTTACTACAAAAAAATCATATTTAAAAATAGTTACTGTAGTAAAAACAGGTTATTTTTGTAGTTACTATGATTTTACTACAAAAAAATCATATTTAAAAATAGTTACTGTAGTAAAAACAGGTTATTTTTGTAGTTACTATGATTTTACTACACAAATTCATTTTTAAAAATAGTTACTGTAGTAAAAACAGGTTATTTTTGTAGTTACTATGATTTTACTACAAAACAAATCATTTTTAAAAATAGTTACTGTAGTAAAAACAGGTTATTTTTGTAGTTACTATGATTTTATTACAAAAAAAAACATTTTAAAATAGTTACTGTAGTAAAAACAGGTTATTTTTGTAGTTACTATGATTTTATTACAAAATAAAACATTTAAAAATAGTTACTGTAGTAAAAAACAGGTTATTTTTGTAGTTACTATGATTTTACTACAAAACAAATCATATTTAAAAATAGTTACTGTAGTAAAAACAGGTTATTTTTGTAGTTACTATGATTTTACTACAAAAAGATCATATTTAAAAATAGTTACTGTAGTAAAAACAGGTTATTTTTGTAGTTACTATGATTTTACTACACAAATTCATTTTTAAAAATAGTTACTGTAGTAAAAACAGGTTATTTTTGTAGTTACTATGATTTTACTATAAAACAAATCATATTTAAAAATAGTTACTGTAGTAAAAACAGGTTATTTTTGTAGTTACTATGATTTTACTACAAAAAAATCATATTTAAAAATAGTTACTGTAGTAAAAACAGGTTATTTTTGTAGTTACTATGATTTTACTACACAAATTCATTTTTAAAAATAGTTACTGTAGTAAAAACAGGTTATTTTTGTAGTTACTATGATTCTACTACACAAATTCATTTTTAAAAATAGTTACTGTAGTAAAAACAGGTTATTTTTGTAGTTACTATGATTTTACTACAAAACAAATCATATTTAAAAATAGTTACTGTAGTAAAAACAGGTTATTTTTGTAGTTACTATGATTTTACTACAAAAAAAATCATATTTAAAAATAGTTACTGTAGTAAAAACAGGTTATTTTTGTAGTTACTATGATTTTACTACAAAAAAATCATATTTAAAAATAGTTACTGTAGTAAAAACAGGTTATTTTTGTAGTTACTATGATTTTACTACAAAAAAATCATATTTAAAAATAGTTACTGTAGTAAAAACAGGTTATTTTTGTAGTTACTATGATTTTACTACACAAATTCATTTTTAAAAATAGTTACTGTAGTAAAAACAGGTTATTTTTGTAGTTACTATGATTTTACTACAAAACAAATCATTTTTAAAAATAGTTACTGTAGTAAAAACAGGTTATTTTTGTAGTTACTATGATTTTATTACAAAAAAAACATTTAAAAATAGTTACTGTAGTAAAAACAGGTTATTTTTGTAGTTACTATGATTTTACTACACAAATTCATTTTTAAAAATAGTTACTGTAGTAAAAACAGGTTATTTTTGTAGTTACTATGATTTTATTACAAAAAAAAAACATTTAAAAATAGTTACTGTAGTAAAAACAGGTTATTTTTGTAGTTACTATGATTTTACTACAAAACAAATCATATTTAAAAATAGTTACTGTAGTAAAAACAGGTTATTTTTGTAGTTACTATGATTTTACTACAAAACAAATCATATTTAAAAATAGTTACTGTAGTAAAAACAGGTTATTTTTGTAGTTACTATGATTTTACTACACAAATTCATTTTTAAAAATAGTTACTGTAGTAAAAACAGGTTATTTTTGTAGTTACTATGATTTTACTACAAAAAAAAATCATTTAAAAATAGTTACTGTAGTAAAAACAGGTTATTTTTGTAGTTACTATGATTTTACTACAAAAAAAAGATCATATTTAAAAATAGTTACTGTAGTAAAAACAGGTTATTTTTGTAGTTACTATGATTTTACTACAAAAAAAATCATATTTAAAAATAGTTACTGTAGTAAAAACAGGTTATTTTTGTAGTTACTATGATTTTACTACAAAAATCATAAATAAAGTGTGTGTTAACCAGGTTAAACCATAGTAAAATCATTGTTATTTTTGTAGCTACTATAATTTTACTACAAAAATCACAAACCATTTTACTGTAGTAGTTTTGTAGTTACTTCGATTTTACTATAAAAACTACGGTTTAACTATGATTTTTGTAGTAAAATTATAGTAACTACAAAAATAACTTGGTTTTACTACAGTAACTATGGTTTAGCTATGATTTTGTAGTAAAATCATAAACAAAACAGTAAATCTTGTTTTACTATAGTATGAACTCATTTACACTGTGGGAGAAATAATCAAGCATGATTTGAATTATGTTTCCATGATAAAAATGGCTTTTATTATCACTGTCCTGAAACACATCATTATTAGGTTCATCTCATAACAGAAGCATCAGAAGTCTCAGATTGGGTTTTCTGTTTTCAGTTGTGAAGGAATTCTTCAAATGTGTCACGTTTCTGCCATCTAGTGTCTGAGAGCAGGATTACACACTGGTCTTGAGTTTCAATAAGCTGCATTTATGTACTTATTATAAGCATTAGATAATATATTCAACATATTGTATTAAATTTAAATATGTACACTATAATTTTTTTTTATTAGAAGATTTGTTACATAAGTACGTTTTACACAAAAATACTATTTCAATACCATTTTTATGGCATCCTCATGAATATTAATCCTCCTCATGAATATTAATTAGGTCATGATGAGGATGCTTATTAATATTCATGAGTCATGTCATTATGGTCATATCATTTGTTCTATTTGTATGTAAACAAAAAAGCCACCTGCAGTCAGGACGAGGTGGCCGAGTGGTTAAGGCGATGGACTGCTAATCCATTGTGCTCTGCACGCGTGGGTTCGAATCCCATCCTCGTCGACTGGTTTTGAGTGTTAATAGTTACTGTAAAAGACAGATAGCAGATGTTCGCTTCGCCGTGAGAGAATGTGTGATCACTGACAGAAAAGCACAGAGGTGACGGATGTGTGCAGAAGCCCTTTTCAACAAAAGAAGAGAAAATAATAATGCAGATTATATATATATATACACATATACATATATACTAATTAGTTAAAACCTCAGTTCTATTGTTTTGATCTTTTCTTCACAAACATGTATTTTTCATCTGCATCCTTTCGGTTAAACAATTGTGCATTTATGCCCACATCTCAGCCGATATATTTAGAGAAATTTGCTATACATGACATTTCCAAGTTTATCATCACTTCATTGTATGATTACAGCTGTTTCTGCAACCAAAAAAAACTCATCTTTATCTCAATTATAGACACGCTTCATTAACTATGATCATTTGTTTTCCAGGGAGTAAAAGCTAGTTCATGTGGAAACAAAACCCATCAGTTCACTGAACTCAAACCCGTTCCATTCCCTCTATAATGAAGACGCATTGCAACTTTTGAACAGAAAGAAAACATGTTTATTGAACTTTCCAAAGTAACTTCATGACGTCAGGTTGGGTGTCGACTCCACGCCACAGAAGTTCAGCCGTCCTCAGGTTTAGTCCAGCTGGATTAATAAAGCAAGAGAAGAGAAACGGGTCAGTTTTATAACGCAACCGACTGAAATTAAATCTACTAATGAGTGAAATGCAAATGACTGTAAACACACTTAATGCAGTGATACTTGCCTTGATGAAGCCGATATCTTTAGCGTACTGCCTGAAGCACTGACGGCACATGTTGAGTCCGTATTTACGGATCAGACCGTGTCTGTTTGAGCAAACTCGGCTGCAAAAACAATCACAACAGGTTAGAATGGAAATGCAAGTTAATAATTACTGATGACAAAAATAAAGATGACAAAATAAAGCCAAAACTGATTAATTATGTACATATACACTATCAATTCCTAATTATTAGAGATGAAACTATATCAGGCATCGGCCGATAATAGCAAATTTTCACACTATTGCCCGATAGTTTAAAAAGTAATGAAATGTGTGTAAAGAAAATGCTAAGAAACCAGTTTGATGTTCAATATCAATAGTAATTATATGAATTAACATTCAGAAAGTTAAGAAATATTTAATCTTTAGAATTTAGTAAATGTGTGTTTATTAATTTTAGTAATGTTTGTTCATAACTGATACCAGTTACTCTGAAACAAGTTGATAAAATGGTGAGAATATAGTTTGCATTTGCATTTCTTTCAAAATATAATACTTAATAATGAAATCATAAATTTAAAAGATATAAAAGGCAGAACCCCCAAACTATCATTATCTGCAGATATCAGATAGAAATTTAGTATCGGTGCATCTTTAATAATTAATTAGCTCCTGGCACAAGCTTTGTATTTGTGGTTTGAAATGCATTAAGAAAATGATAAAGGAAAATCAATTATATTAAATTACTTTGTTTATATTAATGATCTGCAATCATCCTTGCCCATTAACAGTCAACTTCAAACTGTAATACAAGATTTTGGGTTAAAATTCACTTGTATAATTTAATTTAATGACACAAAAGACAGTCGATGTGCTTTATAATTGAATGGAAATGCATGCAAACACACAAGTTATAAAATAATTCACATGCATTACTTTGACAGATGACAAAATAAAGCCAAAACTGATTAATGATGTACATAATCAATTCCTAATTATTAGAGATGAAACTATATATATCGGCCGATGTATCCTGTCAATCAAAAGAGGGTGGGAAAATGCACTGAATTTGTGCTTTGTGTAAAGAAAAAAAATGCTAAGAAACCAGTTTGATATTCAATATTAATAGTAATTATATGCATTAACAACACTCAGAAAGTTAAGAAATATTATTTTAATCTTCAGAATTTGTTAAATGTGTTAATTTTAGTAATGTTTGTTCATAACTGATACCAGTTACTCTGAAACGAGTTGATAAAATGGAGAGAATATAGTTTGTATTTGCATTTCTTTCAAAATATAATACTTAATAATGAAATTATCATTAATTTAGAACCCCCAAACTATCATTTATCTGCAGATATTACTCTGAATAATCGTTTATCGGTGGAGAAATTTAGTATCGGTGCATCTTTAATAATTAATTAGCTCGTGGCACAAGCTTTGTATTAGTGGTGTGAAATGCATTAACTCTTGTGCGGTCTTCGTTTGGGAAGCACACTCAGGGTCTCCAGAGACACCAGGCAACAAAACGTAATTTTACTCTGTTTATTAATGTTTTTACTCCACATGTGCAGTTTTTGGAGGATTTATCATATCTTTTAAATTTATATAAATAATAAAAAAAATTTAAATAGGTTTTTATACAAAAACAGCTTTTTATGTAAAATTCAGTTTATAAAAGACCCACATTTCTAACTTTCATTCATGGGGATCACATGGATAATTTGACATGGTTTAGTGTGAGATTTTTGCCCATCTTTTGGAAAATGCAGTTTTAAAAGTAAAAAATGATCACTTTATCCAGTAGATGCAGCAGAGCTCCACTATTTGCTGTTTGACTGACTGAAAGACATCTTTTCACAAGTATTTTCAGCTGATTCAGATCGAAATATTATCAAATCACAATTATGACAATAAAAGCTACTTTTTGTCAAAGTTTAGTATTTTTTGTACTGAAAAAAATCCATTTTTACATATTGTTACATTATGATGAGACCTCGCTTAGAAAATGGACAAAATTAATCCTCAAAATCAACATTTCTGAAAAACTTATTTTTTTCAGTACAAAAAAAAAATGCTAAACTTTGACAAAAAGTAACTTTTATTGTCATAATTGTGATTTGATAATATTTAGATATGAATCCAGCTGAAAATACTTGTGTAAAGATGTCTTTCAGTCAGTCAAACAGCAAATAGTGGAGCTCTGCAGCATCTGCTGGATAAAGTGATCATTTTTTACTTTTAAAACTGCATTTTCCAAAAGATGGGCAAAAATCTCACACTAAACCATGTCAAATTATCCATGTGATCCCCATGAATGAAAGTTAGAAATGTGGGTCTTTTATAAAGTGAATTTTACATGAAAAGCTGTTTTTATATATATATAAAAAAAATATTTATATAAAATGTAAAAGATATGACAAATATGAAGTAAAGACATTAACAGTAAAATTACATTTGTTTTTTTAAAAAAAACAAAAAAAACAATTATTTTGTTACAAAATTACATTTTGTTGCCCAAAGACCCTGAGTGTGACTTTTTCTACACTACACTAAAAACAAGATATCACTCCAATTTTCTTTTTATTTGTAGATCTAGAAAGTGTTAACAACTGTACAAAGTTTCATGTCATTTGGACAAAGAGAATTTTTTATTTTAGAAAACGTCGTTTGGGGTCTAAAAAGACCCTATAAGGGTTAAGAAAATGATCGTTAAGAAAATCAATTATATTAAATTACTTTGTTTATATTAATGATCTGCAATCTTCCCTGCACATTAACAGTCAAATTTAAACTGTAATATAAGATTTTGGGTTAAAATTCACTTATATAATTTAATTTAATGACACGAAAGACAATAGATGTGCTTCATAATTGTTCTTCAGGCTTAAACTTGTCATATAAATCATCCTTACAGCAATAACATCGTAAGAAACAAACATTAACGCTATTACTCGTCCTGACTGGTGAAACTATAATCACTGAACAATCGCGGCCGCCATGTTGGTTCATCACATGTGCTCTACATTAATGAAGGAATAACAAAAACACGACGGACTGAACGAGCCGAACCCTCGCGCATTCATAAACCCTTCACATTAAACATGCGACAGAACCAAAACTGACCAGGATCTGGATCCCTGGCCGTATTTTCTAGGATGACTCCAATAGAGCTGCTGATGGCCCATCTCGTCTCTCTCGATCGGGATGTCGAAAAGGAAGTCGAGTTTGTGCGCAGGCGCAAAAAAAGACGCTCTCCTTCTACGGAACGTGGCGCTTCCGGCGTCAACATCTACAATGGCGACATTTAGAGGTTGAGAGGCGAAATAGATGTCAAAATATTGCAAAAAATGAATAACTTAAAATATTCTGTCATTATTTATGTATGCATGTCACTGAAAATGTAGTTTTTAGGCAGTGTATGTGCATATTGTGCAGTATTCATAAACCAGTTACAGTAAGCCAGTTTTTTAAAGGTATATAGTTCACACAAAAATTAAAATTTAGTCATCATTTTCTCACTCTTAATTTGTTCCAAACCTGTATGAATTTGTCTTCTGTTGAACACCAAAGAAGATATTTTGAAGAATGTTGGTAGGGAGACAGTTGGTAGGGGGAAAAAAATACTATGGAAGTCAATGGGGACCAACTGTTTGGTCACCAACAAGAAGAAAGAAGAGTTTCAGAATGATTTCAGAGAGGTTTTTATGTTGCTGTAGGCTAGGTCACATTGTTTTTGTTGTTTATCTTGTTTGAAACAAGGTTCAGACATTATGGACAATAACAAAACATGTGTGTAAACAAAGGTAAATAATATAAAGTATAGAATGTGGAAACTTATATTTGCAAAACATACTATCATTGACCACTGTTGCATCGCACTGTTTTTTTCAGCATCTCTCGCCATGAGCGCTTAAAGCATTAGTTCACTTTAAAATGAAAGTTACCCCAAGCTTTACTCACCCTGAATTTTTGAAGAATGTTGGTAGGAAAATAAACATACTATGGAAGTCAATGGGGACCAACTGTTTGGTCACCAACATTCTTCAAAATATCTTTTTTAGTGTTCAACAGAAGAAAGAAATTCGTACAGGTTTGGAACAACATTAGGGTAAGTAAATTATGCCATTTTTTCATTTTTTAAACTTTAAAGTAGTAGTATTTTCAGCTAAGATGAAACCGTGCTCAAAGAAATCTCCGCCTAGTGGTTGCAATGGCAAACTACACAAAAACCGTCATGCATTCTTAACTATTTAATTGATTTGCTGAAAAAAACACACACTTATTTAATCCTACAGGTAAAATCCCATGCATTGCATGTATTCGGTTGTGAAAATGTGTTATGTGCATGAATTAGACACATTAGTGTAAGTGGAATCAACTCTCTAACAATCATTATGATCGCTAAATATGCCTAATATGAGCTTTTGTTGCATGCATTGCGCAACTTTTTCATTGAGAATTGTGAAATGCGAATCGTGGTAAATGTGACATCACGCGCGCGCTGACAGTCGAAGCCCCCCAGAGGTTTGATGAGATTGTGGGAGCCGTTGGTTCCGCACGGAGCCTGAGCAGCATGACACACTTGAATTAAAATGCGCTTTTTATGTGGATATGACAGCCGCCTTACATGCCTACATCTGCGGTGAGGCTTTTATTGTCTTTGCATGTGTGTGTTTCTCATGCATCTGAATGCGGCAGCTCAATATTTTGCTTTAAGAATCGGCATAGCAGCAAGCTAACTAGTGACAGTGCATCACCAAAATACACACATCGGCATGCATATACGTGCATTGATTATCTGCCGTTTGAAATGAGTAATATTAACCAAATATAGGTGTTAGTGAATGCAATGCAGTGTTTTTGCTTTTATGTTTTTTCTGGCTCGCGCAGATGCTTGCTTTAGCTCGAGCATGCAGCTGCAATGAATGCATGCATGTGCGCGAGCTGCCGTCATACTTTCTTATTTTTGAACTTTAACCAGTGCATATTTGTGCAGTCGAACTCTTTCACTTTTATGAAGCTCTAGAGTCGCATTGGTCGACAGACAGTCGTGCATATGTGTTGTAAACATGGGCTCCATATTGTGGTGGTTGTGCGCCTGAGCATGGTTGTATTTCCCGCAGGTTTATTAATAGCCGTTTTGGTTATAGAAATACAAATGCATCGATCAGGGCAGTCAGTGATATCTGTAGAAATCAAATGGTGTTTGTCCTGCTGACTCACTGCCTCAGTTAGGAATTGTCTGGACTTGATTAATTCAACATGTTTCAGAAGATCCCATGTTTTGTTTTTCCCGTTGGAGAGTTGAGGTGTTTATGTTGCTGTAGGCTAGTTCATGGTCACATTGTTTTTGTTGTTTATCTTCTTTGAAACAAGGTTCAGACATTATGGACAGTAGCCTACCATAGTGTAAATAATATAAAGTATAGAATGTGGAAACTTATATTTCCATTGCTCTACTATCATTGACCACTGTTGCATCTCACTGTTTTTTCAGCATCTCTCGCCATGAGCGCTTAAAGGATTAGTTCACTTTAAAATGAAAATTACCCCAATTTTAATCACCCTCAAGCCATCTCTAGGTGTATATGAATTTCTTCTTTCAGATGAAGACAATTGAAGTTATATTAATAAATATTCTGACGCATCTAAGCTTTATAATGGCAGTGAACGGGACCAACGAGTGTAAAGCGCAAGAAAATGCATCCTTCCAAAGAAAAACATACTCCACATGGCTCCGGAGGGTTAATAAAGGCCTTCTGAAGTGAAGTGATGCATTTGTGTAAGAAAAATATCCATATTTAACAAGTTATAAAGTAGTGATTGACAAATCTTGATTTTTTTAGAACCGTGTGTTTAATATGTGCCCGATAACAGATATGCAGAACCGATATTTATTTACTGTTTTACTTCTGTTTTTGACACGATTACAACACCAAACCATTTTATTTATAACAATCACAAAACAAATCTTATTTATACACCAATAAATAGAGGGGTCTGAAAGTGCAAAAAAATAGCAGTTACTAAACTTCTTGAAAATTAGTAGTCTTTCATGTTAATTTTAATCTTTATATTACAAAAATAAACTTCATATTACATAAAAAGCATAAAAAGCATCAGCAGCAACACTAATGTTTAGTCATATCAACTTTGCAGTAGATTTATAAGCTATTTAATAGGCTAAGGAGTGAAGAATAATTTGCTGGATAATGTGAAATAACTGAATAATATTGGAATATAACAAACAAAACATTATATTTAATTGCATTTCTCAACTGGTATGTTATATCAGAATTATTAATAATGTTTTTGTCGTTCTAGATTATGAAATATCTGCTGACAAAGCGCTGTTTATCAATGCATTTACGCAGAACTATACTGAAACTGCAATCTCTCGTGGAGATAATAAACAATTAATTTCCATAGAGTTGCGTTTACTTGGATGTTTATTAGCAAATTAATGGTTATATAATAAATGTTTATATAATTACGGTGTTTTAAACAAGTGAATCTTGTTAAAAGTTTCATGCGGTGGCCGAGCATTAACCCGCTGAGTGAACAGCAAAATGCAGACGACTTCATGAGACACTTCAGGCATTAATGTAACACGTCTAATTTGTGCATTAATGGCTGTTGTGTTTAAAGTTTACTAATTACAGCAAAGCAGGTAAATATACTTGACCTGTGCACTCCGTTGTCTCGTCTCCCCTCAGATGCGCTGTAATGGCGATCCTGCGCGCAATTCTCAAAACACCCACAAGATGGCGGCGTTTATCGGTAAATCCGATATTACAAAACTGATATCTGATTATGGTAAAATGCTTAAATATCATTGAAAATATCAGAAATCGATATATGGGTCAATGACGTGACGCTCATTTTTTTGTGTCCTTATAGTTTTAGTTAAATTTAAAAGGGTAAAAATTGAAAATAAATTAACAAATTACTTACATACATTCTCTTCTTTGAGGACCAAGTCTAAAATTTCTGGTTTTAATCAATTTTGAGAGAATATTTGGGGATTGATTGCAAAAATGTCAATGTGGTGTAACCGTAAAAACTTAGTATCAAATAATTGATCTTGTTTAAAAAAGGTGAAATTCTCAATAAAACACCATATAAGGTAGTTTGGCATAATCTTACATTAGAACAATTTAATAGTAAATAAAAATAAGTTTAACACCATTGTTCTGAATATTATAAATAATTTGGGGAATCATTGGAGTCAAGTCAAATTCCTGAAGTGTCAAGGTGGTGTAACCACCATTCAAGGAGCCATTTTGTTAATATTGTGCAAGAAAACCATGTGACAGGAAATTATATCACAAAGAGGGACCCCTGGTGACACTAAATGCTGCATGCAAAGGTTAGTAACTGTCTTTAAAATATGAGATATTTTGACATTTGTAGGGTATGGTCAGGTATTCTTAGGTGTGCATGTCAAATGGTATGACCCCATGAATACATTGATAATTCATCATTATTATAAAAATGTGTATTGACTTTAAAAATTACATTTGAAATATTTCCACCAAGGCCATGTGCTTACATAGGTGTCCATGATAATACCTGTCAAATTTGATTTTAAATTGAAATGTCAAATGGTGTAACCGGTTACACCATTTGACTTCTATTACAAGCCTTTCTGTTAGGGGCAAATTTAGTCAAAATCACTAGTTTATATTGCTGATTAAAGATGTAATATAAACTAAACTACTATTTGGAACTATTTTCAAATGTTCAATGTTTTATTTTTTTGAGAAAGTGGTGCTTTATCCACAACTTTATTATTAAAGCTCTGTAATTCAGTAAAATAATATATAATTATGTTGCACAACATTAATGTTTAGAACATTAATGTTTAACATTGAAATGTTTAGCTTCAATATTTCTATTCCATTCACTTAAAAATGTAAGCAATATAAAATCATGGAGTGATTGCTAATGAAAGACAAGTGCGTCAAACGTATCGACAACAGCTTTTATTATGCCGCAGTCGCTGCTTCTGCTTCTTCAGGTCAAGCGTATGTGATGTAAAGCAGCTCTGTTTTAAAATATTAGACACATTTGTGTGTTCAAATTTGTTATAATGCTACTCTGTGCGTTCGCTCGGCAGCTGCTATGAGACACTTGTTGCACACTGCAGTCAACTAGATCCATATTAGGCATGGTAAAACATGGTACTCAGAGTAAATCAAGAAAACAAGATTTAAACAATAAGACTAAACGTGTTTAGCTATATAATATGATTAGATTTCTGTCGACAAATGTATCCAAACAGTTGCTCATCTGTCTAATAAAACACATAATATATTAAAGCGTCTTTGGTGTTTCTGTGGTTTCGACAAAATAAAACCGGAAACCGAGATTAACGCGGGTATCATGTCATTGATAGGCGACGCACGGACATGGCTCGTGTCCTGGTTATTATTTCTCTAGGTTTAAACACTCTTGGAAACATCTGGCATAATATAAGTACACAAGTCAACAAAATATATAAAATTGTCCAAGTGGTTCTTTGATATTTGAATCCAAAAGTCTTACATATTGTGCATTTAACCACAGACTGCAATTTACATCTATAAAATACAATTCATTAAATTTCTAAGATTTTATAATTAAAACAACATAACAGAGCCCCTCTTCCCCCAATAGATAAATTGATATAGTTTCAAGCAAGGAAACAGTGGCTCATCACAGAGCACCAGTGAATTCTGATCCTGCTATCAGATATTTTTTTCTTAAGAAATCATCACTTTGATGATTTCTTGTTATCAGATATTGTTCCTTAAAGGGTTAGTTCACCCAAAAATGAAATTTCTGTCATTTATTACTCAATCTCATGTCGTCCCATACATGTAAGACCTTTGTTCATCTTCAGAACACAAATTAAGATATTTTTGATGAAATCTGAGAGGTTTTTTTTAATCTCCCATAGAAAGCAACGAAATGGCCACATTCAAGGTCCAGAAAGGTTGTAGAGCCATTGTTAAAACAGTCAACGTGACTGCAGTGTTTCAACCTTAATGTTATGAAGAGATGAGAATACTTTTGTGCGCAAAAACAAAATGAAAATTATGACTATAAACAATCTTTTCTCTTCCTGTCATTATCCTCACGCAGGTGACGCAGTAACACAGTGAAGCCTTCCTTCTTTATGTCTGAATGCCAGCTCAGTATTGGCCAAAGCTGATCACGTGATCAGCACAGCGCATGCGTGAGAGACTGACGCAGGGCCCGGCCAATAATGAGCCGGTGTTCTGACGTAAAACCTGGAGTTTCTGCACTGTGTTTACCATGTCAACAGCATAGGAGAATGACAGGGAAGAGACAAAATAGTTTAAAGATACTATTTTTGTTTTGTTTTTGCACACAAAATGTATTCACGTCTCTTCATAATATTAAGGTTGAAACACTGCAGTCATGTCGACTGTTTTAACGATGTCTTTAGTACCTTTCTGGACCTTGAAAGGGGTAATTTCGTTGCTTTCTATGGGAGATAAAATTATCTTAATTTGTGTTCTGAAGATGAACGAAGGTCTTGTGGGTGTGAAATGACAAGAGGGTGAGTAATTAATGACAGAAATTTCATTTTTGGGTGAACTAACCTTTTAACTGTAAAATATATGAGACATGATTTCACTGTTCATTACTATGATTATTTCTTGTTGTCAGATGTTGTTTTTCATCACTGAAACCACTTAACTTAACTTGCTGACTGTCATGCTTGATTTTCAGTGTCAATTTGTTCAACAAACAATGGCCTTTGGCTGTAGAAGTAACATGGTCAGGTGGTGTAACTGGTTTGTGTCAATTGGTGTAACCACTATTTTTCATAAAAAATATAATTATTTACAGAAAAATTAATGTGGAATAAAATGTAATCATCTAGTTTAGTGTAATAACATGATTTTAAACAATTTTAACATAATTTGTCAAAGATTATTTAGAAAACAGATGTGTTTTCAGCATGTGTCCCACCAAATATTGCAAAAACACATTAAAATTTACATTTAGAGATAACTCTAATAAAATTATTTTTCATTTGATATTTTAAATTGAAGTATATATTTCTATAAGTGAGCTTACATACCATCTAGGTGGATAAAATATTTAATATTTCTCATTCTTTGGCGGTTACACCATTTGACATTTTTAGGTACATTCATTCTTAACTTTAGTAAAAAATTGTGCAAATGTCATTTTTATCAACATAAAATCAACTTAGACACACTATATACATTTTAACGTACCTGATGCATGCTTTTAAAACAGGTTTTTAAAAGATTTTTTAATTTCTCATCTTGCCGCACCATATTTGTCACTGACCCATATATCGGTCGATCTCTATTATAACGTATAATATAGCTTCCGCCAGACCGCCTTCCGTATTCTACTTACTAAGAAAGTGTAATGCCTCTCGCAGTTCAAAAAGCTTACGCCAAGTCCTACGCCTTCCTTATTCAACTTATGAAAAAAGCTTAACTGATGTAACGTCTGGCGGAAGCTAGTTATTTTACTTTATAACTTGTTAAATATGGATATTTTTCTTACACAAACGCTTCAGAAGGCCGTGTGGAGTACGTTTATGATGGATGGATGCACTTTCTTCAGCTTCATACTCGTTGTTTCCCGTTCACTGCCAATATTAAGCTTAGATGCATCAGGATATTTATTAATAACTCTGATTGTGTTCATCAGAAAGAAGAAAGTCACCTAGGATGTCTTGAGGGTGAGTAAAGCTTGGGGTAATTTTTATTTTAAAGTGAACTAATCCTTTAACCATTCAAATTAAAAGCAGTTTATCATTAAAAAATAATTGTAAGACCTCAGTTCCATTCTGTACCTGTGCACAAGATGATAATAATGCTATTTAAACATTGACACAAAGTGCCATGTTACAGAAGTCTGTGTATTCTCTGATACAGATGTTTTAATCCGATCGTAGAGTTTATTATCTGAAACTGTTAGAACCGTGTTGAACCTTTTTAGATTGGTGAAATTCTTCTGTAGTGGAAACATGATACTTTATATTTTATTGTCTGCACTGCATCTGTGCTGCACTGTCACTGTCGGAATCTTCTAATTAGCAGCTCTTCAGGTTAAATCCGCAGAGACGAGTAATTAGGTCTGGACCCTTGTGAGTTTATACTTTAGTTGCCTAAGAATACAGGGCCACATTTGTTATATTAATACTGTTAATCTCATGTTTCTTAGGGCACTTAGCAGAGAAAGGTTTGATGGACCAGAATGTTGTAGATCACAGAGTTTGTTACATTTGAAATACAAACATTTCTGGTATATGTTTTGAGTTTGATCAGCCATTAAGCAGTAAGCGGTGATCTAAGAATAGGCCACATTGAGTGGACTTGACTTTTCAGCAAATAATCCTTCCTTGAAAGTTTAAGGAGAATGGTTTTCTTTGAGCATGTGCAGAGTTGTATTTTTGTGTGTATTTTGTGTAACAATGCATGGCTTTTCAAAGTTATTAAAATCAATTCCATTGTTTACAATGAATATTATTATTTTTGTAAGGTGAGTTTAGAGATATTAAACTGAATTTCTAAATTGTCATTGGTAGAGTTGTCAATAGTACCGACTTCGGTACCAATCGGTACTGAAATTTAAAAAATGTGGCACTTTGAGCACTGTTGAGCGGATTCGTAAACACCTCTGATTGGCCATTGTGTTGACGCGCTCATCGGATATATCTGTGATTGGCTACAATGATCAGATGGGAGCATTTAAATTTGAATTTGGAAGAGTTTTGAAAGCGGGAGCGTTTGAAAGCAGGCGTCTATCAGTGGACTGGTCCGCTCGATGAAGAGCGTCATTGATGATTATTTACAACTTTTTTGAAGCGTTGATCATTGTAGCCAATCACAGACATATCAGATGAGCATGTCAACACAATGGCCAATCAGAGGTGTTTACGAATCCACTCAAAGCGTCACATTTTTTACATTTCAGTACTGACTTTGTACCGAAGTTGGTACTTTTGACAACTCTAGTCATTGGCAAAAAAACAACAACAAAAAAAATCAGACCATGCTAATTAAAATCATTCTCTCAATTTCTTTTCCTTTAGGTTATAAAAGGCGACTCATTTGCCTTTAAGAAAATGCCTTATGGGAAACACTATCATTCAAATACATTCCAAAATTAGAGGACCAAGAATAAGCTGCATTTTCTATGATAACGTTTTGTACCCAATCTGCTGGAGCAGACCTTTTTTGCATCGCCAACCTGCCGCCCTCGTCTCCAGAATCACTTCGACGACCGTCCCGCAGGGTGACTGCCTATCATGAGATTCCGAATTTACAAGCGAAAGGTGGTAATACTGACTCTAGTGGTGGTAATCTGTGGATTCGCCGTCTGGAATAGTGGTAAGACGAAGAAGGCAAGCGCCGTGTTTCCCAAGGAGGTGGAGACGGGGAAGCGGAGCAGCGCCGCTGGTCCAGTACAGGTAACAATACCAGTAACCCGGAAACCTGTCAACGAGACTCTTCCGGAAAAACAGCAAGCAGTTGCCAAGCCTGAAGTAGACAACCAGACCCTGGTGTACAGAGGGATCGTGTTTCAACTCAACTTTGACCAGACCCTCAGAAACGAGGAAAAGTTTCGCAAAGTGCGCCAGAAGGACGACCTTGTCATCGTCGTTCAGGTTCACAACCGTCCCGAATACCTACGGCTTTTGGTGGGCAGCTTGAGAAAAGCGAAAGGAATTGAGAACGTCTTGCTGATATTCAGCCATGATTTCTGGTCTCCGGAAATCAACCAGATAGTCGCGTCCGTCGACTTCTGTTTGGTTCTTCAGATATTCTTCCCCTTTAGCATCCAACTCTATCCTCAAGAGTTCCCCGGGAATGATCCCAGAGATTGCCCTCGAGACATTCCCAAGAAAGATGCCTTAACGTTAGGCTGCATAAACGCAGAGTACCCGGACTCCTTTGGCCACTATCGGGAAGCCAAGTTCTCGCAGACCAAACATCATTGGTGGTGGAAGTTGCACTTTGTGTGGGATCGAGTCCGAGTGTTGAAGGAACACCAAGGACTCTTGTTGCTCATCGAAGAGGACCACTACCTCGCTCCCGACTTTCAGCACCTTCTCAAACTGATGGTGTCCCTAAAGAAAGAACAGTGTCCCGACTGTGATATCTTATCTCTGGGAAGCTACGGACACATCGGCTACTCCAGCAAAGCCAACAAAGTGGAGGTGAAAGCATGGAAGTCCACCGAACACAACATGGGAATGGCGCTGAACAGAGATGCGTACCAGAAACTCCTCAGATGCACCGATGCCTTCTGCACCTACGACGACTACAACTGGGATTGGTCGTTGCAGTACCTTACTGTGAACTGTTTGCCCACGTTCCTAAAGGTCATGGTGAGCGAGGCACCTCGGATTTTCCATGCCGGCGACTGCGGCATGCACCACAAGAAGTCGGCTTGTATGCCGAGCAGCCAGAAGACAAAGATCGAGAACATTCTCCAGAGCAGCGGGAACCAGTTGTTCCCGAAACAGCTGCTCATCACAAAGAGACTCCCTTCTTCTGGGGCCAAAGGATTGGCTCCACACGTCAAAAACGGAGGTTGGGGAGACATCAGGGACCACGAACTCTGCAAGAGTTACCTTCGATTACAGTGACTTTATATTCTCTCCTTTTTGTTGTTTTTGCATCCTCTAATGAAAGCCTTTAAGAGTTCTTTATGGACTACTACTTCTTATTGCCTGTTTTATTGAAATATTCCAAATAAAAAAAAGTATGTGACGTTTGGATTTGGTGGTTATGAGCATCATTGAAGTATTATTACTGAAAAAAGTGTTATTGTTGTCACTCTTATATCTATTATTAAAGACTAGCATTTTTTGTGCCATTTCAAAGACATTTGTATATATGATGATTTTAAAATCTGCAAAAGCATGAACTTTCTTATAATTATGTATATGTGTGTATATATAAATATATACAGACCTGCAGACAGTGTGCTTTGGATCATTAGGGGCTTTCGCATCAGATAGTTTTAGGAACTCATTTATAGGATCTAGCCACCAGGGCGGTCCCCCGAGAACTACATTTTCCCCTAGAGCCATTTTCCTGGTTGCATTTGCACCGCCAGTAGGAACTCTGAAGTGATGCAAGCCATAATTTTTTGGGTGCGTTTCCCAAAAAGCATCGTTAGCCAACTATGGTCGCACGTTCCCTTGATTGGTAACGACAGAACTTGTGACCGTAGTTGGCTTTGGGAAACACTCTCCTGGTTGTTGTGTGGGACTTTTATTTTGACGGCACTAAAAACGCCAGCCTGAGCACACATCGCTCCCATAGTCATATTCAATACATTATTGGAACTGTTAAACAAAGAAAGTAAACGGAAAGTATGAGTGTTGTTGATGCACAATGTCGCTCGCTGAACAGAAATACATAATCATGTTTCACTTGGTTGCGTTGTATTTCCTCCATAGCGTAAAGGTTGAGAAGTGCCTGGACTTCAGCGTTGGTTCATCTATCGCTGTTTTCCATGTGTGTGGAGTAAATATATAGGCTATAAACTTTTTAAAAATGCCAGTGTTTCGTATGCGTTCCACCAATCAATGTACACTTACGCCGCTACTTCCTGTTGAGCTGGGTTAGATCCTACTCTGAAGTAGGAGCTAATTTAGTTCCCCACAAGGTGTTCCTATAACTAAAATCATTCCCAGTTCCTTTGGTGCGAATGCGCCAAAAAGCGTAGGAACTATGAAAACGGTGCGAAAGCCCCTATATTTCCACCATCTGTTCAAGATTATGCTGGGCTATTTTTGATATGCAGATGAACTATTTTCTATTTGCTTGAATGTTATGGACTGTTTTCAAGGTGTAAGGTTGTGCTTCATATTGAACATATTCCAGTATTAGAATGGTTTTGAAGCTTTTGCAAGACATTAAAATTGCATTGACTATCTTGCAGTCCTCATTAGCCCCTAATAGATGCTTTGTCCTATTTACACAAGCTTCCAGATCTCTGGCCTCAATCTTCACAGATCCATCAAAGTGTGAGAAAGTAAAGCCTTCGGAGCTGTTTAGTTGGCTTGTGGTTGTACTAAGGTTTTATGTTTAGTCCATTTGATCTGGGTTATCGTTAACTAAAATTAAAACCATAACCATTTTTAATTACTTGAAATAAAATGCACTTTCAGCACTTTCATTCAGTTTAAGTACTAAAAAACTAAAACTTATAAAGACATGTAATATAAAACTAATATAAATGACAAAAACTCAAAACAAATTTACCAAAGCTTTAAAATTAAAAACAGAAAATATAAAAATAAAATCTAATTCAAAATATCAACAAAATCTATAATAGTATCTCAATGATACTAAAATAGCACTGCATGTGACTAAGATCGGTCATTTTTTATTTATTTTCAGTGTTTTGCATCCATGACAACCAAAAACTTAAAGCAATAGTTCCCAAAAATCATTTCCTCTTCCTCATGTCATTCCAAACATGCATGACTTTCTTTCTTCTGCTTTTTCTTTCTTCAGTAATTGCGAGCCAGTGTTGTTTTGGACCCCGTTGGCTCACTAGTTTCTTCAAAATGTCTTTTTTTTGGTGTGCATTTTAACCTTTAACTAACTGAAATGGTACAACACCCACATATCTCCCTTTGCATGTTTGTTCATTTAATATTTTGACTTCATTTAATAATTTTATGATGCTTTTAGCTACCAATTAGTGTTAATTTAACAGATTTTCAGTTCGGAAAATGCAAAAACAGTTTGTAGATTCCTTCTGGTAATGCTTACAGGTCCACTAGAGGTTTTCAAGCACTTTGTTGAGGTAAATTTCAGCTAGTCAGTTAGAAGTGCTGCATTTAAATGTCACGGATTGGTAAAATGTTGAAAAATTGGCATGTTTTTGTTTCTTCTGGTGGTTTGCTTGCATCCAAAGTTGTGAATTTAACTTGTGCTCAAATTGGAATATGGCATAAAACATTTGCAAATAAAGTAGAGTTTCCATCCCATGTGTTCCAAGAGAACAAAATCATCACTTACGGGGAAATTGGTGCAAATGATCTGTAATAAAAATGTAAGATGCGGCAATCAAGCTCTTTTTCCCTCCATCATAAATGAGTTGGTCTGGAGGAATTAAACCAAATCATTCTGATGACAGACTTTGACTCAGGCGTTTCAGAACCACCAACATTTGAGATGCTGCGATGCGATTAGTCAGCTGGTTAGTCTAGTTATCCAATCACAGCCTCTGCTGAGGGAAAGTCTTTGTTGGGCATCAAGGGATTTATTCGGTTTTCATTATAGTTTATGTGCATGTCTTCTTATCAGATAAAAAATGATCCAACTCAGTTGAGCGCATATGTTTTTATGTGCATATTTCAAATTTATACGCATCATGGCGTTTCCATCTAGGGTTTTTATGTGATATCCCAAAATTTGCATAAAAATAGGTGGTAGGAAACTTGGTTGCTTTCTTACCAGAATCCTTTCTGCCTTAACTCAAAGCACATGAAATGCATCCTATTAATCATTAAATGCTTCAGTTAGCAATGGTGACAAAATGCTGTAAACAGAAAACAACTGGTTGAAAGAAACCCCCTGAAAACAGTCAGAAAATGTGTGTATACCAAGTCAGAGATCATGCACACAGATCTGTTCATAAATACACTGCAAATGCACCACTGCAATTTTTCCAATTACGAATGTTCAGTTGACATTAAATCCTTCAGCACGGTGTGACCTTTCAGAACCATGACAAGACATATTACTCTGGTGCCCTCAAGCGTTCAATGCGCATCTACTGCTGCCATATAATACTAATGGATATAATGGTTAATGGTTAAATGCCAATTTATATAATCAGGAATAAATTAGAATGTAAGTGACAAGATATAATTATGTGAATGCAAACATTCACTATTGCTAATGATTTTAAACACCATTTGTGCTACAGTAATGAAATGGAAATGTATTTGTAATGGATTTTTCAGCATTTTACCAGGAACAGAACTATGGAAGCTTGTTTCTGCCACAGAATAAAAAATAAAATTGTCTTTTTATGTCATAATTCAGATTTTTTTTCCTCAGAACTGCAAATTAGAATGGCAAAATTGCAGAATTGTCAGAATTGCAAGATATAAACTCGTAATTACGAGAAATAAAGTCAGAATTGTAAGATAAACTCGTAATTGCAAGAAATGAAGTCAGATTTGCAAGATACAAACTCGTAATTGCGAGAAATGAAGTCAGATTTGCAAGATAAAAACTGGCAATTGTGAGAAATAAAGTCAGAATTGCAAGATACAAACTCGTAATTGCGAGAAATAAAGTCAGAATTGTAAGATACAAACTTGTAATTGCGTGAAATGGTCAGAATTGCAAGATACAAACTCGTAATTGCGTGAAATGGTCAGAATTGCAAGATACAAACTCGTAATTGCGAGAAATAAAGTCAGAATTGTAAGATAAACTCGCATTTTTGTGAGAAATAAAGTCAGAATTGCAAGATATAAACTCGTAATTGCGAGAAATAAAGTCAGATTTGTAAGATATAAACTCGCAATTGCGTGAAATGGTCAGAATTGCAAGATAAAAACTTGTAATTGCGAGAAATAAAGTCAGATTTGTAAGATAAACTCGCAATTGTGAGAAACAGTCAGAATTGCAAGATAAAAACTGGTAATTGCGAGAAATGGTCAGAATTGCAAGATATAAACTCGCAATTGCAAGAAATAAAGTCAGAATTGCAAGATAAAAACTCGTAATTGCGAGAAATAAAGTCAGAATTGCAAGATATAAACTCGTAATTGCAAGAAATAAAGTCAGATTTGCAAGATATAAACTCGTAATTGCGAGAAATGGTCAGAATTGCAAGATACAAACTTGCAATTGCAAGAAATAAAGTCAGAATTGTAAGATAAACTCGCAATTGTGAGAAATAAAGTCAGAATTGCAAGATACAAACTCGTAATTGCATGAAATAAAGTAAGAATTGAAAGATAAACTCGTAATCGCAAGAAATAAAGTCAGATTTGCAAGATATAAACTCGTAATTGCGAGAAATGGTCAGAATTGCAAGATACAAACTTGCAATTGCAAGAAATAAAGTCAGAATTGTAAGATAAACTCGCAATTGTGAGAAATAAAGTCAGAATTGCAAGATACAAACTCGTAATTGCATGAAATAAAGTCAGATTTGTAAGATACAAACTCGTAATTGCGAGAAATAAAGTCAGATTTGTAAGATATAAACTCGCAATTGCGTGAAATGGTCAGAATTGCAAGATAAAAACTCGTAATTGCGAGAAATAAAGTCAGATTTGTAAGATAAACTCGCAATTGTGAGAAACAGTCAGAATTGCAAGATAAAAACTGGTAATTGCGAGAAATGGTCAGAATTGCAAGATATAAACTCGCAATTGCAAGAAATAAAGTCAGAATTGCAAGATAAAAACTCGTAATTGCGAGAAATAAAGTCAGAATTGCAAGATATAAACTCGTAATTGCAAGAAATAAAGTAAGAATTGAAAGATAAACTCGTAATCGCAAGACATAAAGTCAGATTTGCAAGATATAAACTCGTAATTGCGAGAAATGGTCAGAATTGCAAGATACAAACTTGCAATTGCAAGAAATAAAGTCAGAATTGTAAGATAAACTCGCAATTGTGAGAAATAAAGTCAGAATTGCAAGATACAAACTCGTAATTGCATGAAATAAAGTCAGATTTGTAAGATACAAACTCGTAATTGCGAGAAATAAAGTCAGATTTGTAAGATAAAAACTCGTAATTGCGAAAAATGGTCAGAATTGCAAGATACAAACTCGTAATTGCGAGAAATAAAGTCAGAATTGCAAGATAAAAACTGGTAATTGCGAGAAATAAAGTCAGAATTGCAAGATAAAAACTCGTAATTGCGAGAAATAAAGTCAGATTTGCAAGATATAAACTCGTAATTGCGAGAAATAAAGTCAGATTTGTAAGATAAAAACTCATAATTGCGAGAAATAAAGTCAGAATTGCAAGATATAAACTCGTAATTGCGAGAAATAAAGTCAGATTTGTAAGATAAACTCGTAATTGTGAGAAATAGTCAGAATTGCAAGATATAAACTCGTAATTGAGAAATAAAGTCAGATTTGTAAGATATAAACTCATAATTGCGAGAAATAGTCAGATTTGTAAGATAAAAACTCGTAATTGCAAGAAACAAAGTCAGATTTGTAAGATATAAACTCGTAATTGTGAGAAAGTCAGAATTGCAAGATATAAACTCGTAATTGCGAGAAATAGTCAGAATTGCAAGATAAAAACTCGTAATTGCGAGAAATAGTCAGAATTGCAAGATAAAAACTCGTAATTGCAAGAAATAAAGTCAGATTTGTAAGATATAAACTCGTAATTGTGAGAAATAGTCAGAATTGCAAGATAAAAACTCGTAATTGAGAAATAAAGTCAGATTTGTAAGATATAAACTCGTAATTGCGAGAAATAGTCAGAATTGCAAGATAAAAACTCGTAATTGCGAGAAATAGTCAGAATTGCAAGATAAAAACTCGTAATTGCGAGAAATGGTCAGAATTGCAAGATAAAAACTCATAATTGCGAGAAATAAAGTCAGATTTGTAAGATACAAACTCGTAATTGCAAGAAACAAAGTCCGATTTGTAAGATATAAACTCGTAATTGTGAGAAATAGTCAGAATTGCAAGATATAAACTCGTAATTGCGAGAATTAGTCAGAATTGCAAGATAAAAACTCGTAATTGCGAGAAATAAAGTCAGATTTGTAAGATATAAACTCGTAATTGTGAGAAAGTCAGAATTGCAAGATATAAACTCGTAATTGCGAGAAATAGTCAGAATTGCAAGATAAAAACTCGTAATTGCGAGAAATAGTCAGAATTGCAAGATAAAAACTCGTAATTGCGAGAAATAAAGTCAGATTTGTAAGATATAAACTCGTAATTGTGAGAAAGTCAGAATTGCAAGATATAAACTCGTAATTGCGAGAAATAGTCAGAATTGCAAGATAAAAACTCGTAATTGCAAGAAACAAAGTCAGATTTGTAAGATATAAACTCGTAATTGTGAGAAAGTCAGAATTGCAAGATATAAACTCGTAATTGCGAGAAATAGTCAGAATTGCAAGATAAAAACTCGTAATTGCGAGAAATAGTCAGAATTGCAAGATAAAAACTCGTAAATGCGAGAAATAAAGTCAGATTTGTAAGATATAAACTTGTAATTGTGAGAAATAGTCAGAATTGCAAGATATAAACTCGTAATTGCGAGAAATAAAGTCAGATTTGTAAGATATAAACTCGTAATTGTGAGAAATAGTCAGAATTGCAAGATATAAACTCGTAATTGCGAGAAATAAAGTCAGATTTGTAAGATATAAACTCGTAATTGTGAGAAAGTCAGAATTGCAAGATATAAACTCGTAATTGCGAGAAATAGTCAGAATTGCAAGATAAAAACTCGTAATTGCGAGAAATAGTCAGAATTGCAAGATAAAAACTCGTAATTGCGAGAAATAAAGTCAGATTTGTAAGATATAAACTCGTAATTGTGAGAAAGTCAGAATTGCAAGATATAAACTCGTAATTGCGAGAAATAGTCAGAATTGCAAGATAAAAACTCGTAATTGCGAGAAATAGTCAGAATTGCAAGATAAAAACTCGTAATTGCGAGAAATAAAGTCAGATTTGTAAGATATAAACTTGTAATTGTGAGAAATAGTCAGAATTGCAAGATATAAACTCGTAATTGCGAGAAATAAAGTCAGATTTGTAAGATATAAACTCGTAATTGTGAGAAATAGTCAGAATTGCAAGATATAAACTCGTAATTGCGAGAAATAAAGTCAGATTTGTAAGATATAAACTCGTAATTGTGAGAAAGTCAGAATTGCAAGATATAAACTCGTAATTGCGAGAAATAAAGTCAGATTTGTAAGATAAAAACTCATAATTGCGAGAAATAGTCAGAATTGCAAGATATAAACTCGTAATTGCGAGAAATAAAGTCAGATTTGTAAGATATAAACTTGTAATTGTGAGAAATAGTCAGAATTGCAAGATATAAACTCGTAATTGCGAGAAATAAAGTCAGATTTGTAAGATATAAACTCGTAATTGTGAGAAAGTCAGAATTGCAAGATATAAACTCGTAATTGCGAGAAATAAAGTCAGATTTGTAAGATATAAACTCGTAATTGTGAGAAATAGTCAGAATTGCAAGATATAAACTCGTAATTGCGAGAAATAAAGTCAGATTTGTAAGATATAAACTCGTAATTGTGAGAAAGTCAGAATTGCAAGATATAAACTCGTAATTGCGAGAAATAAAGTCAGATTTGTAAGATATAAACACGTAATTGTGAGAAATAGTCAGAATTGCAAGATATAAACTCGTAATTGCGAGAAATAAAGTCAGATTTGTAAGATAAAAACTCATAATTGCGAGAAATAGTCAGAATTGCAAGATATAAACTCGTAATTGCGAGAAATAAAGTCAGATTTGTAAGATATAAACTCGTAATTGTGAGAAATAGTCAGATTTGTAAGATATAAACTCGTAATTGTGAGAAAGTCATAATTTCAAGATATAAACTCGTAATTGCGAGAAATAAAGTCAGATTTGTAAGATATAAACTCATAATTGTGAGAAAGTCAGAATTGCAAGATATAAACTCGTAATTGCGAGAAATAAAGTCAGATTTGTAAGATAAAAACTCATAATTGTGAGAAATAGTCAGAATTGCAAGATATAAACTCGTAATTGCGAGAAATAAAGTCAGATTTGTAAGATATAAACTCGTAATTGTGAGAAAGTCAGAATTGCAAGATATAAACTCGTAATTGCGAGAAATAAAGTCAGATTTGTAAGATATAAACTCGTAATTGTGAGAAATAGTCAGAATTGCAAGATATAAACTCGTAATTGCGAGAAATAAAGTCAGATTTGTAAGATATAAACTCGTAATTGTGAGAAAGTCAGAATTGCAAGATATAAACTCGTAATTGCGAGAAATAGTCAGAATTGCAAGATAAAAACTCGTAATTGCGAGAAATAGTCAGAATTGCAAGATAAAAACTCGTAATTGCGAGAAATAAAGTCAGATTTGTAAGATATAAACTCGTAATTGTGAGAAAGTCAGAATTGCAAGATATAAACTCGTAATTGCGAGAAATAGTCAGAATTGCAAGATAAAAACTCGTAATTGCGAGAAATAGTCAGAATTGCAAGATAAAAACTCGTAATTGCGAGAAATAAAGTCAGATTTGTAAGATATAAACTTGTAATTGTGAGAAATAGTCAGAATTGCAAGATATAAACTCGTAATTGCGAGAAATAAAGTCAGATTTGTAAGATATAAACTCGTAATTGTGAGAAATAGTCAGAATTGCAAGATATAAACTCGTAATTGCGAGAAATAAAGTCAGATTTGTAAGATATAAACTCGTAATTGTGAGAAAGTCAGAATTGCAAGATATAAACTCGTAATTGCGAGAAATAAAGTCAGATTTGTAAGATAAAAACTCATAATTGCGAGAAATAGTCAGAATTGCAAGATATAAACTCGTAATTGCGAGAAATAAAGTCAGATTTGTAAGATATAAACTTGTAATTGTGAGAAATAGTCAGAATTGCAAGATATAAACTCGTAATTGCGAGAAATAAAGTCAGATTTGTAAGATATAAACTCGTAATTGTGAGAAAGTCAGAATTGCAAGATATAAACTCGTAATTGCGAGAAATAAAGTCAGATTTGTAAGATATAAACTCGTAATTGTGAGAAATAGTCAGAATTGCAAGATATAAACTCGTAATTGCGAGAAATAAAGTCAGATTTGTAAGATATAAACTCGTAATTGTGAGAAAGTCAGAATTGCAAGATATAAACTCGTAATTGCGAGAAATAAAGTCAGATTTGTAAGATATAAACACGTAATTGTGAGAAATAGTCAGAATTGCAAGATATAAACTCGTAATTGCGAGAAATAAAGTCAGATTTGTAAGATAAAAACTCATAATTGCGAGAAATAGTCAGAATTGCAAGATATAAACTCGTAATTGCGAGAAATAAAGTCAATTTGTAAGATATAAACTCGTAATTGTGAGAAATAGTCAGATTTGTAAGATATAAACTCGTAATTGTGAGAAAGTCATAATTTCAAGATATAAACTCGTAATTGCGAGAAATAAAGTCAGATTTGTAAGATATAAACTCATAATTGTGAGAAAGTCAGAATTGCAAGATATAAACTCGTAATTGCGAGAAATAAAGTCAGATTTGTAAGATAAAAACTCATAATTGTGAGAAATAGTCAGAATTGCAAGATATAAACTCGTAATTGCGAGAAATAAAGTCAGATTTGTAAGATATAAACTCGTAATTGTGAGAAAGTCAGAATTGCAAGATATAAACTCGTAATTGCGAGAAATAAAGTCAGATTTGTAAGATATAAACTCGTAATTGTGAGAAATAGTCAGAATTGCAAGATATAAACTCATAATTGCGAGAAATAAAGTCAGATTTGTAAGATATAAACTCGTAATTGTGAGAAATAGTCAGAATTGCAAGATATAAACTCGTAATTGCGAGAAATAAAGTCAGATTTGTAAGATAAAAACTCATAATTGCGAGAAATAGTCAGAATTGCAAGATATAAACTCGTAATTGCAAGAAATAAAGTCAGATTTGTAAGATAAAAACTCAATTGCGAGAAATAGTCAGAATTGCAAGATATAAACTCATTATTGCGAGAAATAAAGTCAGAATTGCAAGATATAAACTCGCAATTGCATGAAAAAGTCAACTTGCAATTGAAAGTAACAGTCAGAATCGCAATACAAACTCGTAATTGCGATAAAGTCAGAATTGCAAGATAAAAGGTCACAATTACCTTTTTTATTTATTTTTTTATTCTGTGGCAGAAACAAGCTTCCATAGAGAACTAAATGTTCAAAACATAATTGTCTTGCATTTTACAAAACATGCATTTTAAATTGCATATAAGAAAAAGTGTCCTGAAAAAACTCCTTGTGCGTGTGCCAAGACCTGCTCTCGAAAGGCCGAACTGTCTCTCTGTGTTAACTTCCCAATTACAAGAGCCCAAGTCTGGAGCAAAAATAGTTTGGCACATCAGATGTGCTGTTCGGAGGGATGAACGTTGTTCGGCACTGGATGCTTTCATTACTGTGGTGTCGTGGTTAAAGATTTGGCCTAGTAACTCAAAAAGTTGCAAAGGTTTATCATCACCTTTGAACCCTTGATCAAAAAGTGTTTGGTCTAAAATAAAAGTAACGTCGTATACTCGCTTTGAATTAAAACCATACTCAAGAAAACATATAGACAACCATCAGATTAAATCAAGAGACAGAAATATGCTTATTTAAGATGACTTTAATTATATATATTTATATATAAATTCCTCTGTATTAGAAATACAACTTTACTATTTTGTGTAATTATTATTTCAATCCACCATAAATCCATAATTTACAATATTTACACATTGTACATCAACCCGTTTCATTTGAAACAATATTAAAATAAATGTTCAAAAAGATATTTAGTTCTCTTTACACTTTTACAGCATGTCCAGGGAGTCCTTAACAACTCCAAACATTTGTAAAGCCATTTTCTTCTAATTATTTAGTGCAATTTCCTCCTTTCACTCTTTCACAAAAGTATGAGTGCAACATCCAGCGCTGATGGAGGGAAGCGACACGCCGTTACTCAAACGCACCAGCGTGTGTTTGTTCCAACGCTATTATGAGAGTTGCAACACGATCAGTGCAAAACACCTCGACAAACTCTGAGCTCCGAAATCCATCGGAGAATCATCATAAAGATGGACGGAATAGATTGCAAATTATAGTACTTATAAAAGACACAACGAACAGAGGCGGAACAAAAGTAATTACTGAAAATACTGAACACAACAGTCTTGATTGCATCTCTCAAAACCGGTTTAGAACATCATATTTCACCCCAAAGGACCATTAGTTTTTGGATAGGTTTTTTTTTCTCATGACAATTACACACATTTGCCCCAATTCTTAGTGTTGAAAAATCATCCTGTCCGGACCCTGACAATATTAAGTTTGCAATTAAAATTAAAATCAGAATACTATTATGGTCTTACAGTTGTACATCACAATATATTGCAAGACAGTAATGAGTATTTGGGGCTGAAATCTGTTAAATTGTCATGAGATAAAGCATAAAATCATTTTGTTTATGCAAAATATTATTTATTTCTGTTGACTTCAGGGTGAATTATGAGCTTGATGGGCTTCTTGAGATTCGGGATGAACAGTAAACACGTGTTTCTCGGCAAACATGACAACATACATGTGACACAGCTGATATGATGCGTCTGAAGGTCACGGCTGCTATACGACCGTCCCGCTGGGAGAGTTGGCTGGGTTTTGGGGAGGCAAAAGGCCCTGAAGAAAGAAAAACAGGATCAATTTCATACATTTGGACACACATCAGTTTATACTGATAAATGACAAGTTTAGAGCTGCTACTTCAATAAATACAACAAAATTTATATTTTTATTCAGCAAGGACATTTATAATGTTCTTTTGAACTTTCTATTTATAAAAAAAAATCCTGAAAAATGTAATGTATGACGGTTTCCACACAAATATGACTGTTTTCAACATTGATAATCATCATAAATGTTTCTTGAGCATCAAATCATCATATTAAAATGATTTCTGAAGGATCATGTGACACTGAAGACTGGATTAATGATGCTGAAAATTCAGTTTTGATCACAGGAATAAATTATACTTTACTATATATTCACATAGAAAACAGCTGATTTACATTGTAAAAATATTTCACAATTTTTACTGTATTTTTGATCAAATAAATGCAGCCTTGGTGAGCAGAAAATCAAAGCATTTGCATTCATTCAATGTAAAAAATGATTTTTCAAAGTTGTAAATATGAGAAAGATTGTTTGAGTGTCTTACAAGAAAATACTATTTCTACTTCAAAATTTCAGGTTTAATTCAATACGTTACTTGCCGTTTCTTTTTAATTAAAGTTTACTAACAATTTCTGAGTGATTTTTTTTTTCTGTGAACTAACTACTGCACAGAATGCTGCATATGAAAATCTTTGGGTTGGTTGGTTAATTTTTTAACATCGTGGCAGCTTTCTTGGTCTATTTTCATGGTGAGAAACAAGTTAAAAAACTATATAAGGTTTTTAAAATTTGCTAGCTAGATGACCTCAACTGGATTCAGGGTTGACTGTCAAAAATTGAATCTAAAGTGTTTGTCGAGTAATTTAATTTCCTAATAGCACTTAAACCATAACAATTTAAAGGGATAGTTCACCCAAAATTGAAAACTGTCATCTTATACTCATTAAAAGATTGCAATCTCGATTCAAACACCCACCTGATCTTACGCCGAAATCATTCAGATGATCACAGAAGTACTGGGATTAAAGTTTATAGTTCGGATATAAACACTGATGTCTACAGTAGAGATGAAAATAGAGCAAATCACCTTCTGAAAGTAATTTGACGCTTCAAATACAGATTGTATCATTACATCATTACACCAGTAGGTGGAGACAAGTGACTGTTAAAAAATGTATTTGTCATTGAATCATTCATTCGAGAGATTTGTTCAAAAACGCTGATTCATCCAATAATGAAACTAGTGAAGTCTTTATGAGTGAGTCATTGAATTATTCACTCAGGCATCAGTTCAAATCAATTAAATATTATATATATATATATATATATATATATATATATATATATATATATACAGTACAGTCCAAAAGTTTGGAACCACTAAGATTTTTAATGTTTTTAAAAGAAGTTTCGTCTGCTCACCAAGGCTACATTTATTTAATTAAAAATACAGTAAAAAACAGTAATATTGTGAAATATTATTACAATTTAAAATAACTGTGTACTATTTAAATATATTTGACAAAGTAATTTATTCCTGTGATCAAAGCTGAATTTTCAGCATCGTTACTCCAGTCTTCAGTGTCACATGATCCTTCAGAAATCATTCTAATATGCTGATCTGCTGCTCAAGAAACATTTATGATTATTTTCAATGTTGAAAACAGTTGTGTACTTTTTTTTTTTCAGGATTATTTGATGAATAGAAAGTTCAAAAGAACAGCATTTATCTGAAATACAAAGCTTCTGTAGCATTATACACTACCGTTCAAAAGTTTGGGGTCAGTAAGAATTTTTATTTTTATTTTTTTGAAAAGAAATGAAAGAAATGAATACTTTTATTCAGCAAGGATGCATTAAATCAATCAAAAGTGGCAGTAAAGACATTTATAATGTTACAAAAGATTAGATTTCAGATAAACACTGTTCTTTTGAACTTTCTATTCATCAAATAATCCTGAAAAAAAATATTGTACACAAATATTTTGTACAATTGTACACATTAAATGTTTCTTGAGCAGCAGATCAGCATATTAGAATGATTTCTGAAGGATCATGTGACACTGAAGACTGGAGTAATGATGCTGAAAATTCAGCTTTGCATCACAGAAATAAATTACTTTGTGAAATATATTCAAATAGAAAACAGTTATTTTAAATTGTAATAATATTTCACAATATTACTGTTTTTACTGTATTTTTAATTAAATAAATGTAGCCTTGGTGAGCAGACGAAACTTCTTTTAAAAACATTAAAAATCTTAGTGGTTCCAAACTTTTGGACTGTACTGTATATATATATATATATATATATGTATTTATTAAAGATTTATTTTTGGCGTTTTTGCCTTTATTTTGATAGGACAGTGATTAAACAGGAAGTGAAGTGGGAGAGAGAGAAGGGGATGGGATCGGGAAAGGACCGCAAGCCGGGACTCGAACTCGGGTCGCCCGAAGTGCATTGGCGAGCTGCCCATGAGGCCATCGGTGCCGACAAATTAAATATATTTTTTAAATTTTTTTTAAATAGACAGCAGCAGATAACATTTCATCAGAACCTCCAGTAAACTGCATGTTATTTTGTTCAGTTGTCTGTTCAGAATCATAAAATCGTAAGAACTTGTGTCCGATTCTGGAATGTTCGATTCGGCGAAACGCTTTGGCAGTCGGCCATCCACAACACACTAAAATATCCTCTAATTATCTTTACTGACAAAATCCCAGAAATATAATTTGTCACCTAAACTTAAAGGGATAGTTCACCCAAAAAGGAAAATTACCCCATGATTTACTCACCCTAGGTGTATATGACTATCTCATGAGTTATATTTAAAAACATCCTGCTCTTCCAAGCTTTATAATGGGAGTGAATTGGGGGCGAAATTTTCAAGCCCAAAAAAGCACATCCATCCATCATAACAGTAATCCATACGACTCCAGAGGGTAAATAAAGGCCTTCTGCAATGAATCGATGCGTTTTTGTAAGAAAAATACAAACATTATAATGAATATGTAACGGTGCATCGCTATATTTATCTTTCTAGAGCACTTTTCTAGCTGACTAATGAGTTTATGGTCACTGAATATGTTTTTCTGAGGTAAATGTGACGTCACGTGACACTGAAGCTGTTTTATTGAGGTTGAAGCACTGATTGAGCGATTACACGAGACATGATACGGATTTCAGTAAGTTGTACTGTATATTTTAACATACCTTCAGATGTTCATGTTTATTTCGCTGTAACTGGTATTAAAGCGGAGGAGAGGATGATCACATGCTTCTCTTTAACTGAGGCGCTAAAGCGATCCGTCACGCCACATTAAACAGCGCCAAAACGGTATTTATTTTTTGAATCTCATAATAAGATGGACGTCATTTGAAATCTGAGACTTTGCTTCATATCAAAAGTAACAAAGATTATTGCGATTTATTGGATGGGAGGAGCTACATATTCTGCTCATTCATCAACTGAAAACAGACTAGACTAATCGATTCTTGGGATTTACGAATCGATATCAGTTCAGAAAAATGAGAATCGATTAAACTTTTTTACTCACCACTTTTCCAGGCCGTGCCCATGTGCAAATGAAACCCTCCTGGCAGGCTGTAACCAGACAGTCCTCGAGGAAGATCAACACGGTGAGTCTCTCGTGGGCGATTTTCTTACAAACCAGCGGCTCCAGCAGAGGGATTTCCTCCATGCGCGGACACAGCGTCGTTCCCAGCGCTTTAGTGGTGTCCGTTTTGCCGGCGCGTGTGCCGATGATCTGGTTGAGCTTCTCGCTGCTCTTGTTGCTGATGTAGCTTATGCTGTGATTGCGTTTGTGGTCCTTTTCCTGATGCCGTTCCTTGCGCGTTTCGTGTAGAGCCAACGTGGCGAATTTGCCGACGCCCGCGGCGATCACACCGTCTACGATGCTGGCGGGTTTGTGGATGTTCGGGCTGCTGCCCGAGGAGTGCGGCAAACTGTTTGAGCGCGGTAAAGGCGAGTTCGACGGGGTTACGCTACTGTTGCCGTTAGTTTCCCAACTCATGACGTTCGTGTGAGTCCTAGTTCTGGGTAAGGGGAACAGAATGTCTTCGGTAAGGTCCCACAAGCACAACTGGGTGTCCTGACCGACCGAGCCGAAGCGGTAAGTCACACTGAGGCTTCGCCCGTCGGTAGAGTTTCGTTTGGATTGGCCGCTGTTCGTCCGTTCTCGGGTTCCGTTGAATTGCTGGAAGTCTTCGTCGCTCCCGCTGAACTCCGCTGGCGCTTCGCAGTCCTGAACGCTGGTGATGCAATGATCGAACGCCACCACGCTCACCCACGACTTGTGCCCGCGGCCGCGCGCGATGACCCTAGAGTCCGAAACGGACCACACCGTCACGAGGTCGTCTTCCCCGCCGGTCACAATGTAGCGTCCGTCGGGGCTCCAGCACACGCACAGGAGTCCGCCGAAGTAGCTCTTCATGGTGCCTTGGAGTTCTGCCGTGTCGAAGCAAAACACCCGGAGGAAGCCGTCCTGACCGGCGCAGGCCAGAAACTTCCCGTCCGGCGAGAATGCGAACTCGTTGACCGCGCCCTCGCCAACCGTCCAGCGGAGGAGAGGATTGCGGGCCGTTTTGCTCTTGCCGGTGTGTACGGTGTAGTTGTCGCCTTGCTTGAGGAGCTGGTAATGCGGCGCTGTCGTTCCACACGTGTGCTCCACGTTATACAGGTACAAACACCCACTGGCGTGAGCCACCAAGAACAGGCTCTCTGAACCCGGGACCCACTTTAAACACGTCACCGGAGACTTGTCGATGAGTCTCTGTTAGACAGACAGAATCACAAAAATGTAACAAAAATATCCTAATGGTTCATTTTCTTATTGTAAAATATAATTTATTGATACATTTTTATTAGTTTTATTTTTTTAAAAATAATAAAATATATAATTTGAAAAATAGCATTTTTAACAAAAGCCTTAAATCACATATTTTACTGTAATGTGTTATTGCAGAATATACAAAAATAATGTAAAAAATTATTTCTTAATGTAAAAATTTAATTTATTATTTTTTTTCTAAATTAAAAATATTTTAAATATTACATACATACATACATATATGTAATTTAACTTTTTAAATTCAAATAAAATGTATTTATTAATTTTATTCAGTTTTTCTAAATTAAAATTATTTTTATTACAAAAGACTATAATATGTAGCAACTTATTGTAAAATATATTTTATTTATCTTTTAAAATATTATTTATTTATTATATTTAATTTTTTATAAATTAAAAATTAATTATTACAAAGACAATAATATGTAGCATATATATGGTATTAAAATAATTTAACTTTTTAAATTAAAATAAAATGTATTTATTTTTCTAAATTAAAAAATATTTTTATTTATTACAAAGACTATAATATGTAGCATCTCTAACATAAAAGGCTTAAATCACATTTTTTTTACTGTAATGTGTTATTGCAGAATATACAAAAATAATGTAAAAAATTATTTCTTAATGTAAAAATATAATTTATTCATTTTAATGTTTATAAATTAAAAATATTTTAAATATTACATACATACATATATATAATTTAACTTTTTAAATTCAAATAAAATTTATTTATTAATTTTATTCAATTTTTCTAAATTAAAATTATTTTTATTTATTACAAAAGACTATAATATGTAGCATCTCTAATTTAACTTTCTTATTGTAAAATATATTTTATTTATCTTTTAAAATATTATTTATTTATTATATTTAATTTTTATAAATTAAAAATTAATTATTACAAAGACAATAATATGTAGCATATATATATTGTATTAAAATAATTTAAATTTTTAAATTAAAATAAAATTTATTTATTAATTTTATAACATTTTTCTAAATTAAAAATATTTGTATTTATTACAAAGACTATAATATGTAGCATCTCTAACATAAAAGGCTTAAATCACATAATTTTGCGATTCCTCGAGGAAGATATATATTTTAATGGTATTAAAACAATTTAACTTTCTTAATGTAAAATATATTATTTATTTAATAAATTAAAAATAATTTAATTATTACAAAGACAACAATATGTAGCATATATATGGTATTAAAATAATTTAACTTTTTAAATTAAAATAAAATGTATTTATTAAATTTATTTATTTTTCTAAATTAAAAAATATTTTTATTTATTACAAAGACTATAATATGTAGCATCTCTAACATAAAAGGCTTAAATCACATTTTTTTTTACTGTAATGTGTTATTGCAGAATATACAAAAATAATGTAAAAAAATATTTCTTAATGTAAAAATATAATTTATTCATTTTAATGTTTATAAATTAAAAATATTTTAAATATTACATACATACATACATACATACATACATATATATAATTTAACTTTTTAAATTAAAATAAAATTTATTTATTAATTTTATTCAATTTTTCTAAATTAAAATTATTTTTATTTATTACAAAAGACTATAATATGTAGCATCTCTAATTTAACTTTCTTATTGTAAAATATATTTTATTTATCTTTTAAAATATTATTTATTTATTATATTTAATTTTTATAAATTAAATTTATTTATTAATTTTATAACATTTTTCTAAATTAAAAAATATTTTTATTTATTACAAAAGACTACAATATAAAGCATCTCTAACATAAAAGGCTTAAATCACATCATTTTGTGAGTTCTGGAGGAAAATATATATTTTAATGGTATTTAACTTTCTTAATGTAAAATATATTATTTATTTAATAAATTAAAAATAATTTAATTATTACAAAGACAACAATATGTAGCATATATATGATATTAAAATAATTTAACTTTTTAAATTAAAATAAAATGTATTTATTAAATTTATTTACTTTTCTAAATTAAAAAATATTTTTATTTATTACAAAGACTATAATATGTAGCATCTCTAACATAAAAGGCTTAAATCACATAATTTTGTGATTCCTCAAGAAACATGTATATATTTTAATGGTATTAAAATGATTTTACTTTCTTATTGTAAAATATTATTTATTTATTCATTTTATTTATTTTTTTAAAAATTAACTTAACCCTAACATAAAAGCTTTTTTTCAGATCACTGACTTCATAATTAAGTTAAATCTGTGTTGTTGCACAGATTTATATTTAAATTGATTACAAAGACAATAAAATTAAGCTTATTTAAGATAAAACCTTATTAAATCACATAATAATTTTTTTTTTTACTGTTATGTATTGGTCAGATCACTGACTTCACAACTATCTTAAATATGTGTTATTGCAAAATATACAAAAAAAAAAGTAAATTATTGTTTATTTATTTATTTTTAAAAAATGTATTTAATTTTATTACAAATTTTAATAAAATTTAACATTAACATTTAATTTTTTGGAGAGATACCCAACAATTACACCTAGTCCAGCTGACTGACTTCACAACGAGGTTAAATCATAAACAAAGAAGTTGCTAGAATGGACTTCAGGACTCACATCTTCATTAAAAAGTTTGCTGGTTTCCTTTTTGATGGGGTCAATGAGCTGTACTTGCCCTGCAGAAAAGCCCACCAACAGTGAGACGCTCTCCGCCGTGGCCGTCAGGGTGTTGGAGTCGTGACACGTGGGAAGCGTTCCTTTATAGATCCGCTTGTCTATGGGTTTGCTCATGTCAGCGGCCTGTTGAAATCCAAAATAAGCAATTTAGCATCTTAATGTGCATGATCATAAAGAAAGCATCATCTGCAATTAAAGACCTCAGTCTGGTTCACCAATAAATGCACACATGTGTATATGAATATTGTTATCAGTAGTGGCACGTTTGAATCGCATTACATGAATGATGAATGAGCACTACTTTAAAACATGATGCTGTTTGTACATGTTCATAAAGATTCAGCCCCTTACACTAAAACACTAAACTTAATTATATCACTCAGGAGGACCCTTTGCAACGTCATGCAACAGGTTACACACCCCAAACCTCATGCATACGCTAACATCTGCCCAAAATGACAGGATGCACAAATGCACCAACTACAAAAAAATACACTAAGCCTTTTCAACAATGTGACTGGTTACCCAACCCTAAACCTCATGCATGACTGCACAAAAATCAGTGAAAATACATTATATTCTAGGATGCATGTGCATATAAACTGTACTTCAAACAGTAAATAATGCAACCCAAACCTCATGCATAACCCCATATCTGCCCTAAAGCAGTACACTTTGGGATGCATTTACATAAATTATTTGTAAATGATGCTGTAAACATTAATAATTTAATTATATCACTCTGGACCCTTTGCAACATCATGCAACAGGTTACACACACCTCAAGCATCATGCATAAGCCAAGATCTGCCAGAAATGACAGAACGCATAGAATATTTTGGGTTGCATTTACATGTTAATCATATTGTACACACAAATATACACTTAACAGCCTTTTCAACATAACTTACCCACCAAAAACCTCATGCATAACTCTGGATCTTCCCAAAAATAACTCAGTATACATTATATTCTAGGATGCATTAGCATATAAACTCAGCTTTAAACAGTGTTTACATAAAGTTACCACCACATAATGCCCTATACATTATGTATAACCCTAGATCAGTGTATGAATGGGTATTTTTTTTGGATTTGCAATCATTTGGATCATGCATAACTTTAGATCTGATCCAAAACAATGACTACAAACTATGTTCTGGATTGCACTGGTATTATTGTAATGCCATTATTACAGTATAATGCAACAGGTTTCCCACATTAATCGCATGCATATCCCTTTATATGCTCAAAATCAGTGAAAGCACAGTGTGTATTTACATGCAACTTGAGTTGTAAACATTATTTACACACAGTGCACAATCAAACCCAACGCACACTGATGATCGCGCATGCACGCGTCAGTTTTAGTGGCATAAACTCGTGTGAAGCTGATGTAACAGTCCGAGCAGCTGTCATGCCGTTACCTTCCTGACGCCTTTATAAATGTAAAAGTAAAGCTCCCGGCCCACATTGAAACAGATTCTCTCGCCGTTACCGGACTGGTCGTTCACGTTCACGAAGGAGACTTTGACCGGGTTCGAGCCCTGTGAATTGAACGGCACCCGGTTCGGGCGGCTGTACTCGGAGTTCGGCAGGAGTTTATAGACGCCCTCCCGTGTGGTGAATTGAGTTTTAATTTCGTTCGCCTCCTTCCCACCTCCCTCCGCCGCCATCTTCAACATTAGTATTCATTCCGCTGAGTGCACGAGCATGCGCGCGGCCCCTCCTCCGCGAGACTGTGAGCTGCGCGTTCACGCAAGTTAGGTAAAATCGAGCCGAGGTTGTTTGTTTGTCAAACTGATTTTTCGCGACTATTTCAGTTGTATACTTCCACTGAAGAAAATATAAAATATACAGTTGTTCTCAAACATGATCTTATATACAAATTCTGCTGAAAAACGAGATGTCAAAGTTCTCACATTTAATTCGATACTGTACTCCAAAAAATGCTGGGTTAAAAACAACCCAAGTTGAGTTGAAAATGGACAAACCCAGCGAATGGGTTGTTTTAAATCAGCGACTGAGTTGTTTTAACCCAGCGACTGGGATGTTTTAGCCCAGCGACTGAGTTGTTTTAACCCAGCGATTGGGTTGTTTTAGCCCAGTGAATGGGTTGTTTTAACCCAGTGGTTGGGTTGTTTTAGCCCAGCGACTGGGTTGTTTTAGCCCAGCGACTGAGTTGTTTTAACCCAGCGGTTGGGTTGTTTTAGCCCAGCGACTGGGATGTTTTAGCCAAGTGAATGGGTTGTTTTAGCCCAGAGGTTGGGTTGTTTTAGCCCAGTGACTGGGTTGTTTTAGCCCAGAGACTGGGTTGTTTTAACCCAGCGGTTGGGTTGTTTTAACCCAGTGGTTGGGTTGTTTTAACCCAGTGATTGGGTTGTTTTAGCCCAGCAAAAGAGTTGTTTTAACCCAGCGAAAGGGTTGTTTTATCCCAGCAGTTGGGTTGTTTTAACCCAGTGATTGGGTTGTTTTAGCCCAGCAAAAGAGTTGTTTTAACTCAGCGGTTGGGTTGTTTTAGCCCAGCGAATGGGTTGTTTTAAATCAGCGACTGAGTTGTTTTAGTCCAGCAAATGGGTTGTTTTAACCCAGCGACTGGGTTGTTTAACGCAGCGAATGGGTTGTTTTAACGTAGCGAATGGGTTGTTTTAACCCAGCGGTTGGGTTGTTTTAGCCCGGCGACTGGGTTGTTTTAACCCAGCAACTGGGATGTTTTAGCCCAGCGGTTGGGTTGTTTTAGCCCAGCGACTGGGATGTTTTAGCCAAGCGAATGGGTTGTTTTAGCCCAGCGACTGGGATGTTTTAGCCAAGCGAATGGGTTGTTTTAGCCCAGAGGTTGGGTTGTTTTAGCCCAGCGACTGGGATGTTTTAGCCAAGCGAATGGGTTGTTTTAGCCCAGAGGTTGGGTTGTTTTAGCCCAGCGACTGGGTTGTTTTAACCCAGCGGTTGGGTTGTTTTAACCCAGCAAATGCGTTGTTTTAGCCCAGCGACTGGGATGTTTTAGCCCAGCGAATGGGTTGTTTTAGCCCAGCGACTGGGATGTTTTAGCCCAGCGAATGGGTTGCTTAAGCCCAGCGGTTGGGTTGTTTTAGCTCAGCGACTGAGTTGTTTTAACACAGCGATTGGGTTGTTTTAGCCCAGCAAATGGGTTGTTTTAACTCAGCGATTGGGTTGTTTTGACCCAGCGAATGGGTTGTTTTAACCCAGTGATTGGGTTGTTTTGACCCAGCGACTGGGATGTTTTAGCCCAGCGATTGGGTTGTTTTAGCCCAGCAAATGGGTTGTTTTAGCCCTGCGGTTGGGTTGTTTTAGCTCAGTGACTGAGTTGTTTTAACACAGCGACTGGGTTGTTTAACGCAGCGAATGGGTTGTTTTAACGTAGCGAATGGGTTGTTTTAACCCAGCGGTTGGGTTGTTTTAGCCCGGCGACTGGGTTGTTTTAACCCAGCAACTGGGATGTTTTAGCCCAGCGGTTGGGTTGTTTTAGCCCAGCGACTGGGATGTTTTAGCCAAGCGAATGGGTTGTTTTAGCCCAGAGGTTGGGTTGTTTTAGCCCAGCGACTGGGTTGTTTTAACCCAGCGGTTGGGTTGTTTTAACCCAGCAAATGCGTTGTTTTAGCCCAGCGACTGGGATGTTTTAGCCCAGCGAATGGGTTGTTTTAGCCCAGCGACTGGGATGTTTTAGCCCAGCGAATGGGTTGCTTAAGCCCAGCGGTTGGGTTGTTTTAGCTCAGCGACTGAGTTGTTTTAACACAGCGATTGGGTTGTTTTAGCCCAGCAAATGGGTTGTTTTAACTCAGCGATTGGGTTGTTTTGACCCAGCGAATGGGTTGTTTTAACCCAGTGATTGGGTTGTTTTGACCCAGCGACTGGGATGTTTTAGCCCAGCGATTGGGTTGTTTTAGCCCAGCAAATGGGTTGTTTTAGCCCTGCGGTTGGGTTGTTTTAGCTCAGTGACTGAGTTGTTTTAACACAGCGACTGGGTTGTTTAACGCAGCGAATGGGTTGTTTTAACGTAGCGAATGGGTTGTTTTAACCCAGCGGTTGGGTTGTTTTAGCCCGGCGACTGGGTTGTTTTAACCCAGCAACTGGGATGTTTTAGCCCAGCGGTTGGGTTGTTTTAGCCCAGCGACTGGGATGTTTTAGCCAAGCGAATGGGTTGTTTTAGCCCAGAGGTTGGGTTGTTTTAGCCCAGCGACTGGGTTGTTTTAACCCAGCGGTTGGGTTGTTTTAACCCAGCAAATGCGTTGTTTTAGCCCAGCGACTGGGATGTTTTAGCCCAGCGAATGGGTTGTTTTAGCCCAGCGACTGGGATGTTTTAGCCCAGCGAATGGGTTGCTTAAGCCCAGCGGTTGGGTTGTTTTAGCTCAGCGACTGAGTTGTTTTAACACAGCGATTGGGTTGTTTTAGCCCAGCAAATGGGTTGTTTTAACTCAGCGATTGGGTTGTTTTGACCCAGCGAATGGGTTGTTTTAACCCAGTGATTGGGTTGTTTTGACCCAGCGACTGGGATGTTTTAGCCCAGCGATTGGGTTGTTTTAGCCCAGCAAATGGGTTGTTTTAGCCCTGCGGTTGGGTTGTTTTAGCTCAGTGACTGAGTTGTTTTAACACAGCGATTGGGTTGTTTTGACCCAGCGAATGGGTTGTTTTAACCCAGTGACTGGGATGTTTTAGCCCAGCGGTTGGGTTGTTTTAGCCCTGCGATTGGGTTGTTTTAACCCAGCGATTGTTTTTTATTTTGAACCCAGTGGTTGGGTTAAATGTTTGCCTAACCTGCTGGGTAGTTTTATTTAACTCAACTATTGTTTGGTCGTTACTTCAAATCATAAGTAATAAATCGATAAAATTCCAGCGGTCAGTTGCTGTTCTTATCTGTGACTGTGATTAGTGATACAACTTTTTTAAACGTGTGTGAACATGTTTTAGTGACATATTCCTCTTTGTTTTTGAGTTTATCTTGTAAACGTGATCTTAAAAAATGTCTAATGCATAAAGCTAAGCAGCTTATAGACTACAGTTAAAGAGATTTTTATTGAACAAAAGATAAATATGTATGAACAGAAAAAGAAAAACAAAAACAAATACTAGCAGAATAAACAGATTTAAACACATAAATAGGCTAGAAGAAAAGCACAGTATTAAAGTTAAATCACAAACACTCATAAGGCATCAAAAGGTTGATGCTTTTATTATTGTGTATATATATATCTGAGCAATGAAATTAGAAAGGTTGAATTTATAGTGGAAAACACAATGAAAGGAGATGAACATCATGTAGCATAGTTAATATATTCATGATGTTTTTTGTGCGTCGAGACGCTGAGAAAAAGTGAATGATTAAAGTAAAATAAAAGATGTGACTGTATAGTAGCCTATATTGTCAGTCACTTCTAAACAGATCAAACGCCCACTAGTTGTTGCAAGTTTTAATATAGCCCATTTAATATCAGACTGAACCTCAAATATAATCCAGGATGGAAATTTTGGTGTCTGTACTACATGTGCTTCTGGAAAAGCCTCGTGTTATGTAAGAGAATGTGCTGGAAAACAGTATAGTGCCATCCTCTGGTCAGGAAACTGCTTTAACTAGAAAGCCTTGAGTGTCCCATACTTTAATATAGGCTGTAATATAGTTAATGTAAATATAACTTATGGTGTTTTCCAATCAATGTTGCAACATGGTGCATTAATATAAAATGCATGATCACGGGTATCAATTTATCAGCATATTACACTCTGAGAACGTGTTTGGTGTCATCACAGGTGGCCACAAAAAAGTGTCGCCCATGCAGCTCTAGACTGCTAAATGTGGGCAATTATGCATTAACATCATGAAACTGCTTTGAAGCAATGTGTAGCTAATGTGAAAAGTGCTGGACACATAAATTGACTTGAATTGACAAACCTCCTTAAATGCATCTTTTTTCAAGACTTTGAATAAAGCACTAAAGTGGCCCTTAAATATATTTGTTCACGTCACACTTTAAAATGTCTAAATGTCATTGAGACATTTTATAAAAGCAAGTGGCAAGAGATTTTTGTTCCTGATCAAAAGTGACCGGCCTACAACACGAGAGTAAAGGTGGAAAATATATATAATGTGTATATGTTTTGGGCTGAATGTAATAAGTGGTTGTGCTTATGAACTATATTTCTTGTTTTCCTCTTATTGTGTTGCAGGTCAATTTGACCCACATTTAATTTTAGACATCTTGAAATGCTGGTTAAGCTGTTTATTTCGTCTTGAAATTACTTTTTCTCATTTAGGGTCATGCAAAGTTTTGACACATAGATGTGTCGAAATGACATTTAGTTTCCATGCAATTCGACAAAGACTAATATATGAAATGCATGAAAACTTTGAAATGTAAGACTGATTTAAGACTCGAAATTAAAAGCTCGTCTTCTGAATCACCCAAGAGGAATTTGCTGATTCTTCTTCTATTTAAGTTTCACTGTCAAAAGGCTGTTTTGTGTTTTTACAAGTTTTCCGTAGTGTTTATTTTTTGGCGAATTGCATGGAAACCAATTAACCCCTAATCTATTTTTTAACACAATAGGATTTGATAATTTCTCACATTTCATATTTAAGTCGCTAACAAGCTACAGTAGAGGTTTTATGTGTGTACATGACTAGTGTTTTTCGTAGTGATGATTGCATTGAAACTTGTGTTACTTGTGTTAGGTTGACCCCTAAAACAAGTTTTTTGCATGGGAACCAATTTGTCCCGCAACACAAACGACGTGCCAATATTTACAACCTGACAGGCCAGCAAGTTCCACTAGATCACAGAACTTTATCTCCTGACTTTATTGTGAATTCAAAGCCCTGTGATATTTTTCACTGACGCAGCCAATGAGCTTTCGAGATTTTGCCAGCAGGAAGTCAGTGATGGACACATGTGGCATCCGGAACGTTCTCGCCTTGATTGACAGACACCTCTTGTGACTCCCTGCCCCAAAAAGGACAAAAGGGGTCTGCGGTGGAGGACGCCCCCCCTCGCCTCACACACTCTTACTTTAGCACTCCTGAGTGTAGTGGGCATTCCTTCTGGAACTTTCTCAATGGGGGTTTCGAGAAACTTTGCTCACAAGTATATAAAGACTGATGAAGGCCTGCTGCTCGGCAGATAAAGCGAACGCAGCGACGAGAAGTCAACGAGAGCACAGCTCAACATACTCAAACCAAACTCAAGTGGAGTAGATCTCCATACGCCAGAGCGCTTGAAAGACCTTTTGCATAGACGTTTTATACCGAAGACAATTATCAAGGTAAGAGGATTAAATACTGAGTTAGAATTTTAAAACATGGAGTCATTAGAATGGTCAATATTTATTTTTGAATTTTCTCAGTTTTACAATTTAACCTGTTAACTGTCAGTCCATTTTATGAGCACAGACCTGAAAATGACATTTCCAATTAAATTGTAAATGCTTTTAGAGCACATGCTTAAGTTTGGCCTCTTGAAAGCAGATGATTGTAGAAGTGAAAAAGTTATTAACATGTTTCAGAATTAATGCCAAAAATATGTAAGCCAATTCAATGGGTTGCATATAGAAGCCAAGAGCATGTGTCTGCAAGCACGCCGACTCTAGGGAAAAGACAAGCCTAATAACAGCTGTGGCTTTTCAACCTGAGTAACCCAAAACAACACTATCCTAAAAATGAGAATAGGTCAAATTGCATTAGTAAAACCCTCCATAATGGGGTGGAAAGGATAGTATGGGTTGCACAATTACAGCATTAGCCTGCTGGTGGGACATGTGACACTCCTCCCCCACTTTTGAAATTCGTAAAGTGACAGGTGCTGAACATGTGCTGTTGATTTTACAGCTATAAAAGGGTTATATCAGCTGTTGCTTCATCATCATTCATTCAAAGTTTAAAGGCTCTTGGGCAAAGAGCTAGAATAGCAAATAAAAAAAAAGTACTAAAATGTATCATTTAATATATAACTTTTTAGTTTTGAATAATCTGCATTTTTAATTCAAAGGAATTTTAGTGATTTAAGACATAAAGTTATGAAAGCATTTAAAATGTTTAGTGTAAAAAAGAATATCAGATATAATTATTTATTTTATTTTTTATTTTTAAAAGTGCCTAGCAACAAATCTAGCTACTTTTTGGACTGCTGGTTAACATGTAGTCAGTCATTATAACATACTTTCAGAAAATTGTTTAATTTGACTATATATTATATATGACCCTGGACCACAAAACCAGTCAGTTTTTTTAAATTGAGATTTATACATAATCTGGTTTGTTAGGATAGGACAATATTTGGCTGAGATACAACAATCTGGAGGGTGAAAAAAATCTAAATATTGAGAAAATCACCTTCCAAATGAAGTCCTTAGCAATGCATATGGACTCACAAAAATACATATTTGATATATTTACAGTAGGAAATTTACAAAATATCTTCATGATATCCTAAAGATTTTTGGCATAAAAGAAAAATCGATAATTTTGACCCATACAATGTTTTGTTGGCTATTGCTACAGATATACATGTGCGACTTATGACTGGTTTTGTGGTCCATATTATATTAAAATATAGTAAATATATAAAGTCGGTTTGGAAAAGAAAACAGTGCATCTAGCTGTATTTATCAACTTTTCAAGCACGCTTTTTAGCTACTTTCCATTGAAAATAGTTGTAAAATGCTGAAAAGAATAGGTGTCATTCCAAAATTTATATTTAGGATGAATAATTACAGGAAAAATTTTTTAACTCTATTCGAACTCTATTCTACACAGTAAAATCCCAAGAGTTAAATCAACTCTGCTCAGAGTACATATATTCCCTCTCTAAATAGTGTTAATTAAGCAATTCATAAAGCTGTGACTGAAGTCAGTTGTAGTTCTTGTGTTTCTCTTTTCTTCAGTGATTCTGCTTGTTAACAGCAGGTGTTCATCACTAATGCACAATCATCACTTAATTAATTGCTTAATTATCTCATTAACTTTAACTCTGCTTTAGTGTTATTTTAACACTATTTAGAGAGGGACCATATGAGCAGAGTTGATTTAACTGTATTTTAATAGAATGCATTTGGTTTAGGTATATTCCAACTTTATATTTCAGAATCCTCATTTATCTGTTTCCATCTTTATTTTCTGCAGATGCCTGAGAAAGCCGCACAGCCCGTGATGGAGGAGGACGTCGAGACCTTTGCCTTTCAGGCTGAGATTGCTCAGCTGATGTCTCTGATCATCAACACCTTCTATTCCAACAAAGAGATCTTCCTCAGAGAGCTCATCTCCAACTCTTCAGATGTAAGTAATTTCTCAGTTTATGCACTAGTACAAACTTCACAATACCCAAAGGCTAAACAATATGTGTCCATCTTTAAAACAGGCACTGGACAAGATCAGATACGAGAGCTTGACAGACCCAAGCAAACTTGATTCATGCAAGGACCTGAAGATTGAACTCATCCCTGATCAGAAAGAGCGCACACTCACAATCATTGATACCGGCATCGGCATGACCAAAGCTGATCTCATCAATAACCTGGGCACCATTGCAAAATCCGGTACAAAGGCCTTCATGGAGGCCCTGCAGGCCGGAGCAGACATTTCAATGATTGGTCAGTTTGGTGTGGGTTTCTATTCCGCCTACCTGGTGGCCGAGAAAGTCACAGTCATCACCAAACACAACGATGATGAGCAGTACATCTGGGAGTCTGCCGCTGGTGGTTCCTTCACAGTCAAACCTGACTCTAGTATGAGCTCTCAAACATTTTTGATACAGATCAAATGGATCTTTACTCAAAGGGTACTAAATAACTAATCATGCTTTGCAATTATAGGTCAATCCCTTGGACGTGGCACCAAAGTCATTCTCCACCTTAAAGAGGATCAGTCTGAATATGTTGAGGAGAAGCGCATCAAGGAAGTGGTGAAGAAGCACTCTCAGTTCATCGGTTACCCTATCACGCTCTTTGTAAGTTCCTCAACTTTGGTACCTGGACTGCAAACTTTCCAATGCTTCCAGTGCACGCATTATAAAACATAAAAATATCTTGCAGATTGAGAAACAGAGGGAGAAGGAGGTTGACCTTGAAGAGGGAGAAAAGGAGGAGGAGGTGGTGCCTGCTGAAGATGACAAAGACAAGCCCAAGATTGAGGACTTGGGGGCTGATGAGGATGAAGACTCCAAAGATGGGCAGAACAAGAGGAAGAAGAAGGTCAAGGAAAAGTACATTGATGCTCAGGAACTAAACAAGACCAAACCTCTGTGGACCCGTAACCCTGATGACATCACCAACGAGGAGTATGGCGAGTTCTACAAAAGTTTAAGCAACGACTGGGAGGACCACTTGGCTGTCAAGGTTGGTAGTAATATTGACTCAGAAATGTAACATAAAAATGGATGCACTTTTCCATTGAGAAGACCACTAATCTTCTTTTTGTTGCAGCACTTCTCGGTTGAGGGCCAGCTGGAGTTCCGCGCTCTGCTGTTTATACCCAGAAGAGCCTCTTTTGACCTTTTCGAGAACAAGAAAAAGAGAAACAACATCAAGTTGTACGTGCGCAGGGTCTTTATCATGGACAACTGCGAGGAGCTCATTCCAGAATACCTCAGTAAGTGTCTCGAGAGTTCATAATGAATGATTCCTAGACATCGGATACTGATATGACCCAAGAGTTCAACTGTTAATGAGTTAAATGTTCCTCCCAGACTTCATTAAAGGTGTTGTGGACTCTGAGGATCTGCCACTGAACATCTCCAGAGAGATGCTTCAACAGAGCAAGATCCTGAAAGTGATCCGCAAGAACCTGGTCAAGAAGTGTCTGGAGCTCTTCACTGAACTCGCTGAGGACAAAGACAACTACAAGAAGCTTTATGAGCAGTTTTCCAAGAACATCAAGGTATGTGTGCTTTTTGAGTAACTCATTGATGGGGTATGAAAATAGCCAAGCTAAAATGTCCTTTTCTATTCTAGCTTGGCATCCATGAGGACTCCCAGAACCGCAAAAAACTCTCGGAGCTGCTTCGCTACTACACATCTGCTTCTGGAGACGAGATGATTTCCCTCAAGGACTATGTGTCTCGCATGAAGGACACCCAGAAGCACATCTACTACATCACTGGTTCGTAGTTGGTTAATGAATGTAAACATTATTTTAACCCAAAGATACCATTTTCTTACAATCTATCTTACTCTCCAAAGGTGAGACCAAAGATCAGGTGGCCAATTCGGCCTTTGTGGAGCGCCTGCGCAAAGCCGGTCTGGAGGTGATCTACATGATCGAGCCCATCGATGAGTACTGTGTACAGCAGCTGAAGGAATATGATGGCAAAAATCTTGTATCAGTGACCAAAGAGGGTCTGGAGCTTCCCGAGGATGAGGATGAGAAGAAGAAGCAGGAAGAGTTGAAGGCCAAATATGAGAACTTATGCAAGATCATGAAAGACATTCTTGACAAAAAGATTGAGAAGGTATAAGCTGTTAGCATACTAGACTAAGATTTTGAAGTGCATACTCTACAGAACCATTAAACAATAATGAATATTTGGATTTGCATCTAAACAGGTCACCGTCTCAAACCGTCTGGTGGCATCACCTTGCTGCATCGTCACAAGCACATACGGCTGGACGGCCAACATGGAGAGGATCATGAAGTCTCAGGCCTTGAGAGACAACTCCACCATGGGCTACATGACGGCTAAAAAGCACCTTGAAATCAACCCAGTCCATCCCATCGTTGAGACCCTCCGAGATAAAGCAGAAGCCGACAAGAACGACAAGGCAGTGAAAGACTTGGTCATCCTGCTGTTCGAAACTGCCCTGCTCTCCTCTGGATTCACCCTGGAAGACCCACAAACACATGCCAACCGCATCTACAGGATGATCAAACTTGGTCTTGGTAAGTTTGATGTTTATTAGCACTATATTGTACCTTGCTCTTTAGTCATTGGCAATGCCCATCAAAAAGCCACTCACTCACTCTTAAAAATTAAGGTTCTTTATTGGCATTGATGGTTCCATGAAGAACCTTTAACAGGTTCTAAAAAGGTTCTTAAAATGCTCTAAAAAAGTAAAATGGTTATTTTAAGAAACGTTCACCGATCCCAAAATGGTTCTTCAATGGCATCACTAGGGGCTTTCGCACCGGAGGAACCTTTTCAGAGTTGGAGGATGTAGTCGTTTTTTGGCGTATTCGCACCGCATGAACTGGGAATGATTTTAGTTATAGGAACGCCTTTTGGGGAACTAAATTAGCTCCTACTTCAGAGTAGGGTCTAACCCAGCTCAACAGGAACTACTAATGACGTAAGTGTACGCCGATTGGCCGAACGCATGCGAAACATTAGCACTCGCCATTTTTAAATGGCCGTGTAAACACATAGTTTAAAGCCTATATATTTACTCCACGAACATGGAAAACAATGACAGGTGAACCGACATCAAAGTCCAGGCACTTCTCAACCTTTATGCTATGGAGGAGATACAACGCGACCAACCAAAACATGATTATGTATTTCTGCTCAGCTAGCGACATTGTGCATCAACCAAACTGTAATGCTTTTTTCGTATACCGTTTACTTTTTGTTTAAAGGAACACTCCACTTTTTTTGAAAATAGGCTCATTTTCCAACTCCCCTAGAGTTAAACAGTTGAGTTTACCTGCGTCAATCATTGCGCCTGCTGCACCCATGGTACGGCAGCAAAGTTCCTTGATTATTACGCCGGAATGAGAGTATAGTTCCTAGCCATATTGGCCAAGAAAATCGTGACTTTTCATTTTCCTTTCTTTGTCTTAGTACACGATGTAACTACAGAAGGGTCAAGTATTAAATAGGAAAAATATCAAAACTCTTTGGTCATTTTTTTGAGCGAGATGCAAACAGTCTAATCAGATTCAATGAACTATGCTAAGCTATGCTAAAAGTGGTACCGCCAGACCCGGAGATCGGCTGAATGTATTCAAAAACTGTAAAACTCAACTGTTTAACTCTAGGGGAGTTGGAAATGAGCAACTTTCGGACGCCATCTTTATTTTTCTAGCTCAACTGAAACAGAATGGAAAGCACACGATTGTGGGATATCAAAGGCAGCTAAGAATACATCTATGCTGCCTTCAAAAATCGATCTGAGGAAGTAAAGCTAAAATTGGATTCGGACGTGCCTTGATGCCTTCCTACCTTAAAATGTGTCCTCAGAAGGCAGCATTTTCCAGTTTTTGGATGCAGCCAGAGAATGGGAGCGATGTGTGCTCAGGCTCTGACTGAACCGTTCTTAGCTCAGTCAAAATAAAAGTCCGACACGCCGTCAAAATTAAAGTCCCACACAACAACCAGAGCGTCAAGGTCATAAGTGAAGGCTTACTTCAGAGTTCCCACTTGCGGTGCGAATGCAACCAGGAAAATGGCCCTAGGGGAACATTTAGTTCTCGGGGGACCGCCCTGGTGGCTAGTTCCTGTAACTGAGTTCCTAAAACTACCTGGTGCGAAAGCTGGGAAAACACCATTTTAGAACCTTTATTTGTAGTCAGCATGAAAAAGAAGTTGCGATTGTCTTTTCCTCCCTATTTTCATGTATATCAGAGTAAAATGGCTTCTCGAACAAGAAAAAATGTAGGGCGGGACTTGATTTTGTATATTGGGAATTGATTGGATTTGCTGAGATCTCATGTGAGTGACAGGTTGCCCCACCTTCGCGCCAGTAAACGTATAATAAGATTATCTTTGATTAATGATTGCGAGGGCACTTTTCTTTTTTTCTTTTTTTTTTTAAATAATGGTTAGCATGGTTAAACCATTTACAATAAGTACTGCTATATTTCATTAGCAAACTAGAATAGTCAATTTTGATTTTAATGGTGACTTTAAGAAACTTAAGAGGAAAAAGTGACTTAATTATATTTAATCTGTACTCTTGCAGGCATTGATGACGATGACTCTACTGTCGAGGACATTACTCAACCCGCCGATGAAGATATGCCAGTTCTGGAGGGCGATGATGACAGTTCCAGAATGGAGGAAGTCGACTAAAGAGTTTTAGTGTAAATAACACTAATTTGTTAATGTATTTAATTTTTTGTTTTTGTAAAAAAAAAAACAATCTCCACATCCCGAAATGAACATTAACTACCAAACTACATATCTTGTAATGCTTGTTTGTGTCTACATGTAGTTATCAGAAAATTGTATTTTCTGAGCTTTTCTAATTTAAGCTGTTTTTTGTAAACCTACATTTTTAATAAATGACTTATAATAAATATGATCTGAAGTCAGTTCTTATTTGAACTTATGGATTTCCCAAAAGCAACAATCTAGAAATTTCATCTCCCTCAGTCTTGGCCCCGCCCCCTCAACCGTTGTAATGGAGGCGAGTGGATGATTGACAGCCAAGTCCCTCCCCCCGCGCCCATTGGAAAGCATTGAGAAGATTCGAGAGATTTGTGGAACGTCTACGTTCTCGAACTCTCTCAGCTGGACGTATATAAGCGCCACTGGCGTAACGCACGCGCTAGTTACGGATCTCTCAAAGTGACAGTTGAGGAGAGAAATCTCTCGGCTTACAGGAGCTAATTCACTTTAATAAATCGCTTAAAGGTAAGCAAATATAATCGGAACAACATCCTATTTCAATAACAATTGACTTTTGTTATTTTACGCAAGTGTTGTGAGGATATTCGACGTTTAATCGCGTTTCAATCATTATTATGGTACTGATTTTCTAAAACTTGTAACGTTATTTTCGCAAATATGAAATAAATTTGAAGTATTAAGGCTTTCCTACATCATTAAGTCGCTGTTATCATATATAAAGTGGCATAAATCTGAAATGAATGCATGAAATGCTACTTAAATGATGCAGTGAATAAGTCCTCGGACCATCTGGAGTTGATCAGTTTTACCTCAGAGGATTTTCATCAGATTAAACGAGGCTATTAAAAGATTCGCGATCGATAAATATGTTTATGAAAGCATTTGAGGATTATTTATTGCATGTGCATGTTTATAAGAGTGCATTTTAAATATTTGTCAATATTTATGAGTTTCATACGTGCATATCCTGCATTACGTAAAGTTTAACAGAATTAATTATTTTTAACCACTGAAATTAATTAGTCTCATTCACATATTAAACGCGTGTACAGTGATAACTGAAGTGATGTACTCCATGTTAATGCATGTAGAGAGTTTGGTAGGTTCTAGAAGCTCGCAATGAGCCGCTTTGACCGGCAGGTGGCGCTCAGCTCGTACAGGCTGTCCCTGAAGCCCTATCAATCCAAATCCCTGTCTTCTGTGTTAATGGAAGTAATGTTTTATATGCATAACTCGTTCAAGCTGTCTATGAGACCTTAAATGGAAAAACTGGACAATATATTTACATTTAAACCAGCTTAATGTGAATAGAATGCTTTTGAAATATTATAATTAAATATTTTTTAATGGCATGCAGCCTTTAACCCTTATAGGGTCTTTTTAGACCCCAAACGACATTTGCTAAAATAATAATAATAAAATAAAAAAAAAAGAAGTCATAATCACAATTATGACATTTTTGTCAAAGTTTAGCATGTTTTTGTACTGAAAAAAAATATGTTTTTCAATGTTGATTTTGAGGATGAATTTTGTCCATTTTCTAAGTGGGGTCTCATCATAATGTAACAATATTGAAAAACTGATTTTTTTTCATTACAAAAAATACTAAACTTTGAAAAAAGTAGCTTTTATTGTCATAATTGTGATTTCATAATTATTTCATTCATTTAGATGTGAATCCAGCTGAAAATACTTGTCTTTCAGTCAGTCAAACAGCAAATAGTGGAGCTCTGCAGCATCTACTGGATAAAGTGATCATTTTTTACTTTTAAAACTGCATTTTCCAAAATATGGGCAAAAATCTCACACTAAACTGTCAAATTATTCATGTTATCCCCAGAAATGTGGGTCTTTTATAAAGTGAATTTTACATAAAAAGGTGTTTAACCTATTTTAAAAAATATTTTTTAATTTATTTATATAAATTTAAAAAATATGATAAATCCTCCAAAAACTGCACAAACATGGAGTAAAAACATTAATAAACAGAGTAAAATTACATTTGTTTAAAAAAAAACAACAACAAGTATTTTGTTACAAAATTACATTTTGTTGCACAAAAACCCTGAGTGTACTTCCCAAACGAAGACCGCACAAGGTTTAAGAAACCATATAACAAAGACTGCATTTTGAAATTGCCATGCAAATTAATAATTATAATGCATGTAGCCTCCAAGTAATTTTTCATTAAGTAGACATTGCGTCAGTAAAGACATGCAAACCGTCAGTAATAAAATATAACGAAGAGTGCTTGAAGTGTTTTAATAAAGCTGCACATGTTATCTAGACAAGAAGAAATGTAAAATTAAATATTCCTTCTACATTTAATCCCCCTCCTTACTGAATGATCTGATGATCTAACAGCAAACCTGCCAGTGATCCTGGTCAAATATTGTGAATATTTTATATAATATATTCAGTTTGTCCCGCACAGATGCCCGAGGCACACGACCAGCCCATGGAGGAGGAGGCCGAGACCTTTGCCTTTCAGGCTGAGATTGCTCAGCTGATGTCTCTGATCATCAACACCTTCTATTCCAACAAAGAGATCTTCCTCAGAGAGCTCATCTCCAACTCCTCAGATGTACGTAACTGAAAGAGCGAAGAATAGGATGTGCTCGTGTTGTCATGAGACCAACATTTCAGTGTGCAAAAAAACCCAAAAATGTACATTTCATACTAAGTATACTACAAATCCATTAACATATTTACTGACCTATCGCTTGAGACTTACTGGTATAAATATTATAATTAAACTTTATTTAGAGCACTTCTTTATTGCACAATGCACATTTTTAATATCACTTTTAGCAGGGATAGTGTGATCACTGTATAATATCAGTCTTTAAATGCAAAATATTTAAAAGTATAATTGCAATAGTTGCACTTTAACACAATCAAATCTTTAGCACTACTTCTGCACAATTAAAGTGCATTAAGTAAAGTGGACAATTTATTACACCAAAAGTACAATTGCAGTGTATTTATATTAAGTACATAAATATGTAAATGTATTTGTAGTATACGTAGCATAAAAAAAATGCATTTCAAATGCATTTTGGAACATGCATTATTTTTTTTAAATATTAATGCAAATGAACAATTATAGATAAAAGCCTTGAAGTATTTTTTTTCATCAAGTAAATGCATGTTTTCTGAAGTAATGTGTAATTGAGTAAATTCATGACATTTTTAAAATTATGATTATTACTATTATTGATTGTAAAATCAAAGACGCACAGCTCTTTAAAATGTTAATGCAAATTAATTATAATTCATTTTTTTTTAAATGCCATGTAGCCTTTTTAGAGTGCAAACCTTTAATGTCATATGATTAAATGATGAATTAACGTTTTATGCCTTCAATTTTTGAACAAACAAAAACAAAACATTTCATACACAGCAAAATCCCCAGAGTTAAATCATCTCTGCTCAGAGCACATACGGTCCCTCTCTAAATAGTGTTAAAGTAACACTGAAGCAGAGTTAAAGTCAGTTGTAGTTTTTGTTTTTTCTTTTCTTCAGTGATTCTGCTTGTTAACAGCAGGCGTTCATCACTAATTCTCAATCATCACCTAATTCATTGCTTAATTATCTCCTCAACTTTAACTCTGCATCAGTGTTACTTTTAATTTTTCTGTGTCTTAATAAAGCTGTGTAAGTTGTCTAGACAAGAACAGTGTAACACATAAAAACTGAAATATTCCTTCTGTTTTCCATCAGGCTTTGGACAAAATCCGCTATGAGAGTCTCACAGACCCGAGCAAGCTGGACTCAGGAAAAGACCTCAAAATCGAAATCATTCCCAACAAACAAGATCGCACACTGACTATAATCGACACCGGCATCGGCATGACCAAAGCTGACCTCATCAATAACCTGGGCACCATTGCCAAATCCGGTACAAAGGCCTTCATGGAGGCCCTGCAGGCCGGAGCGGACATTTCAATGATCGGTCAGTTCGGTGTGGGTTTCTATTCCGCCTACCTGGTGGCCGAGAAAGTCACGGTCATCACCAAACACAACGATGACGAGCAGTACGCGTGGGAGTCGTCAGCGGGTGGATCGTTCACCGTTAAGGTGGACAGCTGTAAGTGTGAGTTTAATGAATTGCTGACACACACAGATGGTTGTCTTTGAAATATTCTATTGGAACTGTAATGTGAACTGACGTTTTATTTTATTTTTAATTTTATAGCCGAGCCAGTCGGTCGTGGCACAAAAGTGATCCTGCATCTGAAGGAGGATCAGACGGAGTACATCGAAGAGCGGCGAATCAAAGAGATCGTGAAGAAGCACTCGCAGTTCATTGGCTACCCCATCACGCTCTTTGTAAGTCTTTTTTTTTGGGTCATTTTGCAGAACTGAAAAATCAAGCCGAACCACTTAGACTTTAATTTAGACTGAGAATTTAAGTTAACACGTCAATTTAACAGCGCATTCACATGTTCACGGTTTTCTGATGCTGGTTAATGGTCACATGACATGCAGGTCAACAAATAAAATATTACGTTTTTTTTAGTAAGTGTTATAATTATATATGTATTGTAAATTTACATTTTTTATGATTTGATTTAATTAGCTTTTCTTTTGTAAAAGAGAATTTTTTTGTACTTTATTTAATTTTTGCTGAAATAATGTATCATGTAGCTACTATTCTATAATGTACAAAAATGACATCATACTTCATTGATGGTTTTATTTTGATTTTATTTAAAATTCTTGCTGATATAATGTATCATTAGGCTACTATTCCAGAATTTAAAAAATACATATTTAATGGATTATTTTGTGATTTGTTTATTTAAAATTTGTGCTGATAAATGTATCATTTAGCTACTATTCCATAATTAAAAAATAACACATTTAATGGATTTTTTTCTACTATTCCAAAAAAAAACCATATTAAATTATTTATTTTATTTTATTTTTTGCTGATATAATGTATAATTTATCTACTGTTCCATCATTTAAAAAAAATGACATTTAATAGATTTTTGTATTTTATTTAAAATTGTTGCTGATATAATTTATCATGTAGCTACTATTTCATAATTTAAAAAATTACCATATTTAATTGTTTTTATTTTAAATTTTTGCTGATATAATGTATCATGTAGTTTCTATTCCATAATTTAAAAAATTTACCATATTTAATTGTTTTTTTTTTTTTTTAATTGTTGCTTAAATTATGGAATAGAAGCTACATGATACATTATAAGCAACAATTTAAAATTTTAAAAGAAAACAATTAAATATGGTAAGACCGTTAAATTGTGGAATAGAAGCTAAATGACACATATCAGCAAAATTAAAATAAACAAAATATATTAAAACATTAATTAAGTATGATGTCATTTTCTTAAATTATGGAATAGAAGCTACATGATACATTATAAGAAAATGACATCATACTTAATTGATGTTTTATTATATTTTGTTTACTTTAATTTTTTGCTGATATAATGTCATTTAGCTTCTATTGCATAATTAAAAAAATTACCATGTTTAATTGTTTTTTTATTTAATTTTTGCTGATAATGTATCATTTAGCTACTATTCCATAATTAAAAAATGACACATTTAATGGATTTTTTTCTACTATTCCAAAATTTCTACTATTCCAAAAAAATAACATATTAAATTATTTATTTTATTTTATTTTTTGCTGATATAATGTATAATTTATCTACTGTTCCATCATTTAAAAAAAATGACATTTAATAGATTTTTGTATTTTGTTTATTTAAAATTGTTGCTGATATAATGTATCATGTAGCTACTATTCCATAATTTAAAAAATTACCATATTTAATTGTTTTTATTTTAAATTTTTGCTGATATAATGTATCATGTAGCTTCTATTCCATAATTTAAAAAATTACCATATTTAATTGTTTTTATTTTAAATTTTTGCTGATATAATGTATCATGTAGCTTCTATTCCATAATTTAAAAAATTTACCATATTTAATTGTTTTTGTTTTTTTTAAATTGTTGCTTAAATTATGGAATAGAAGCTACATGATACATTATAAGCAACAATTTAAAATTTTAAAAGAAAACAATTAAATATGGTAAGACCGTTAAATTATGGAATAGAAGCTAAATGACACATATCAGCAAAATTAAAATAAACAAATATATTAAAACATTAAGTATGATGTCATTTTCTTAAATTATGGAATAGAAGCTACATGATACATTATAAGAAAATGACATCATACTTCATTGATGTTTTATTATATTTTGTTTACTTTAATTCTTTGCTGATATAATGTCATTTAGCTTCTATTGCATAATTTAAAAAAATTACCATGTTTAATTGTTTTTTTTATTAAAAATTTTTGCTGATAATGTATCATTTAGCTACTATTCCATAATTTTAAAAAATGACTCCATTCTTTTTTTTTCCCTTTTTTCCATAATGTATCATTTAACTATTCCATAATTTAAAAAAAACACTCGTACTTAAGTGTTTTCAAAAGAGCAAAAAACAAAACAAAACATCAGCAGCAAATTTAGCTTCATGCATTTTTGTTAAAATGATCAAATCATCCTTTTGGTTTCAGGTCGAGAAGGAGCGCGACAAGGAGGTGAGCGACGATGAGGCAGAGGAGGAGGAGAAGGAGAAAGAAAAGGAGGAAGAGGAGGGTGAGAAGGACGAGGACAAGCCCGAGATCGAAGACGTGGGCTCAGACGACGAGGACCACGATGACAAGAGCTGCGACAAGAAGAAGAAAAAGAAGAAGATCAAGGAGAAGTACATCGACCAGGAGGAGCTCAACAAGACCAAGCCTCTGTGGACCCGCAACCCCGATGACATCACCAACGAGGAGTACGGCGAGTTCTACAAGAGCCTGACCAACGACTGGGAGGACCACCTGGCCGTCAAGGTGACTTTCTGCCTGAAGCAGAGATAGTAGATATGCAGAAACTGATAGATGTGCAGTAGGAAATGACGTAAGCAGCATGTTCCCGTTCTGACACACACATACACATTCACTGTCGCTCATCTGACGGATTGTGTGTTTGTCTTTCCGTGCAGCACTTTTCAGTGGAAGGTCAGCTGGAGTTCCGCGCGCTGCTCTTTGTGCCTCGTAGAGCTCCGTTCGATCTCTTTGAGAACAAGAAGAAGAAGAATAACATCAAGCTGTACGTGCGCAGGGTCTTCATCATGGACAACTGCGACGAGCTCATCCCAGAGTACCTCAGTAAGAATCCATCAAAGTCTGATTCTGAAAATACTCAAATGCCAGACAGATTTCCCAGTGTTTTTAGGTAACCTAAAGCCTCAGTGTGATATAATTTTGCTGTTTTTAACCGTATAAAACCTGACACACACAGAAAAATCACATTTTTGACAAAAGACAAAATATTAAAAAAAAAATCTGAATAATAATTTTGGTTTTTATGTCTTATATAGTCTGATAAATTGAGAATATGAATGATAAAACAGCATAAAAATATGCAATTTGGTGCAGATGCTTTAAAAAAATGAGATTTTATATCAAAATATCAAAATCTGCTAATTATGTATAAATATGATTAGTTTTCTGATCAAAGCTCTGCAGATTTAAAACATATAATGCAATACAATGCTGATTGAACAAATAAACCTGATGATCATATTTGATACTCATGATTTTAATGATTTATTTAATGATTTTATGACACCAAAAGCTTCTAGATTAACTATTAACTATACTAGATTTCAATATTGTTAGATGAATAAACAGTAAGTAATAAAATAGTAACAAATAATCAGTTAGAGCAAAAATAAATACAACAGAACAAACACAATAAATGAAATAAACGGTGCTTTTCAAGTTTTTCATGTAAGTTTAAACAGGAGATTTTCAGGTACAGAAATCTGATGTAAAGCTAACTATATAACTATTAAACTTTATTAAAGTTAATCAGTCAAGAGCAGCTACAGATCCATAAATAATGTTTTGAAATGCTGTAAATATAAAACGTTAAATACTGCTATTTGAAATTATTTAAAAAAAAATCTGAATAATAATTTTGGTTTTTATGTCTTATATAGTCTGATAAATTGAGAATATGAATGATAAAACAGCAAAAAATATGCAATTTGGTGCACATGCTGATATTTATATGGACAAAAATGAGATTTTATAACAGTATGGCACATAAAATGCATATAAATATCAAAATCTGCCAATTATTATACTGCTATTTGAAATTATTTAAAAAATGAAAAGACACTTTAAACGTGAAATTAAACCCGCCAGTAGGTGGCAGCGAATGTCATTGAGATTCAACCGATTCATTCAAACGGCTGATTCATTCAGGAAGTGTTGCTCAGAGACACTAAACAATTCTGTGTGGACTTTTCAACTATTTTCATTGGTGAAATAGAGCGAAACGGGCAATTTGGTGTCTAAAATGTAAGTCACATGATATTAGGTTCTTGTGCATTAAACTGTACGCTGAATAAAAATCACATTTGTAATCATGCTGATATGTGGACAAAAACGGTGCTCTTTGTGTAATATTGGTTTACTATATTAACTTATATAAATATAAAAGCTATACAGGGTCATTTTTGCCCCTTATCTTGAATTCTGGGGCATTTTAAAGGCATTTTAATAGACTAAATCATGCAGTGAAAGCGTGCACTCTAAATATGCATGCGCACTAGTCTAACCTACTAGACAACATCACGTTGTAGTGTATGCATGCACTCAGTGGGCGTTTTGTTTGTTTTTTGTAAAGTGAGGGACATTTTCAATAATATCAGATCGTTAAATCAACAATTATGATATCATAGACGATATATATCCCCGATCGGTCAAGTGACCGTTCCGCCTGCTGTCCTGAGCGTCGTTCACACTGGCCCCGGGCCATCGGGCAGTCCTTATTGTCGAGCCCTGAATTGTAAAAGTCTAAACGATCAGACGAAAGAAGGAAGTTTTGATCATCTACAGGCCTCAAATATGATACAGTAGGATTAATATGATCCACTTTTCCTCCCAGACTTCATTAAGGGTGTTGTGGACTCTGAGGATCTGCCACTGAACATCTCCAGAGAGATGCTTCAACAGAGCAAGATCCTGAAAGTGATCCGCAAGAACCTGGTCAAGAAGTGTCTGGAGCTCTTCACTGAACTCGCTGAGGACAAAGACAACTACAAGAAGCTTTATGAGCAGTTTTCCAAGAACATCAAGGTGATGCTCAAGTCTGCGCAGACATGTTTCAGTGTTTAATGGCATCATGGAGGAGTACATAAATTATATTTTCCTTACATACAGCTGGGCATCCATGAAGACTCTCAGAACAGGAAGAAACTCTCGGAGCTGCTTCGCTACTACACATCTGCTTCTGGAGACGAGATGGTGTCCCTCAAAGATTACGTCACTCGCATGAAGGACACCCAGAAGCACATCTACTACATCACTGGTTAGTAGTTGGTTAATGAATTTAAACTTTATTTTAACCCAAAGATACCATTTTCTTACAATCTATCTTACTCTCCAAAGGTGAGACCAAAGATCAGGTGGCCAATTCGGCCTTTGTGGAGCGCCTGCGCAAAGCCGGTCTGGAGGTGATCTACATGATTGAGCCCATCGACGAGTACTGTGTACAGCAGCTGAAGGAGTTCGAGGGCAAGAATCTGGTGTCTGTGACCAAAGAGGGTCTGGAGCTTCCTGAGGACGAGGATGAGAAGAAGAAGCAGGAAGAGAAGAAGGCCAAGTTCGAAAACCTGTGCAAGATCATGAAGGACATCCTGGAGAAGAAAGTTGAGAAGGTAATGATCGATTAAACCTTTAGACTTTAAGATCTAAAATCTAAAATCCATCCTAAAATTTAAGAGGCAGCTGTATGTTTTTATGAATTAATTTATGACCAAATTTATACTGTGGAAAAATTAATATTATATATGTGTATGCAAAATATATTATTTGGAAACTATGGGATTGTGCTGTAGCTGTGGTATTTATATCTTTTTTTTTTTTTAGATTGTGTCCCTAAAATGTAAAAGGTGACTATATTTTAATGTATAAAGACCCAATTTAAACAGTGAAAAATTAATATTTTAAAAAAATATGTAAAATATTATTTGGCAAATATTTACTTTCTATTACTCCCTATAGTACTTTACTGTAAGCTGTATTATTTCTATCTATTTTTATTATATTTATTCATTCCATTCTACTTAAATTAACTTTTTATTGTCTATTGATTTTTACTTTATCTATTTTTATTTATTTATTTTAATCAATTGTGTATATATATATATATATATATATATATAATATATATATATATATATATATAAAAAACTTAACTTTTTTAAAATTCTGACTGTGTACCTAAAATTTAAAGTTTTCTATATATTTTCATGTATAAACACCCGATTTATACCGTGAAAAATAATTATATATATTATAAAAAAGATGGTAAAATGTTATTTGGAAAATATTTACTTGCTTTTACTCCCTATTGTACTTTACTGTGAGCTGTATTATTTCTATGTATTTTTATTTATTTTATTCTATTACATTCTGATTTTTAATTAACGTTTTATTATCTATTTATCTTTATATATTTTTATTTATTTAAATCAATTATATATATATATATATATATATATTAAAATAGATAAAATAAGGATATTTACTATATATATTTTCATGTATAAACACCCGATTTACTGTGAAAATTTTGTTATATGTATGTAAAATATTATAAATATTTAAATATTATGTTTCTATTTCATTTACTTTTTTTCTGCTCATAATACTGTAATCTGTATTATTTATATCTATTTTATTTAGTTGTTTTAATATATTTTATTTATTTAGTTGATTGTTTTTTTTTTTACTTTTTTTTACATTGTCCCTAAAATTTAAAAGACGTCTATATATATAAATATATTTTTCAACTATAAAGACCCAATTTAGACTGCAAAAAATTATTATTAATATATGAAATATTATTTTTTTGAAATTATTTTAAATTTTTTCCCATGCACTATAGTAATGTACTGTTGGCTGTATTATATTTATCTACTTTTTATTATTTTAATCAATTTAATTTTAATCAAATTTGTTATTTATTAAATGTAATCTTATTTATTGTTGGTTTTTTTATATACACACTATTTTCCCCAGTTTAAGAACCACAGAATTAAACACTGCATTGGTGCTTCTGTACATCACATTTAACTGGATTATTTAATTTCGCGTCAGGTCACCGTCTCAAACCGTCTGGTGTCTTCACCGTGCTGCATCGTCACGAGCACATACGGCTGGACGGCCAACATGGAGAGGATCATGAAGGCTCAGGCCCTGAGAGACAACTCCACCATGGGATACATGGCCGCCAAGAAGCATCTTGAAATCAACCCAGACCATCCCATCGTCGAGACCCTGCGACAAAAAGCAGAAGCCGACAAGAACGATAAATCTGTGAAAGATCTGGTGATCCTGCTGTTCGAGACGGCGCTGCTCTCCTCAGGCTTCACGCTGGACGACCCACAGACGCACTCCAACCGCATCTACAGGATGATCAAACTCGGCTTAGGTTGGTACTTTACTTGAAACTGCATGTAAGACTGTGAATGCAAAAATGTTTAAAAACACAACTTAAAACATGTAGAAAGCTGTAATGAGTCAAAAGTGAAAGCAGAAGCAGATGTGTAACTATTTGTGTGCGTTTCAGGCATCGACGAGGACGATCTGTCCACAGAAGAGCCCAGCTCTGCTCCGGTCGAGGACATGCCGCCCCTGGAAGGAGACGATGACACATCTCGCATGGAGGAGGTCGACTGATAACGCGGCCTTCGCTAGTTCATGTTTGTAGCTCTGTAAAAAGATTTAATGTTCAGATTATCTATTGTTCTTGTTCTTGACCACATTGCAGTTCCAGTTCATTCCAGTTCATTTTCATTATTTTTTGTATTCTTTTGAGTTGTACATGGACTTTTTTTTGTATTTAATAACATTGCATTGTTGATTTTGAGTGTTTATGGGATGTAAAGTATGACACTGATACTGTATTATTGACATGATGGGATCTTGAAATAAAGTTTACCATATCAGGTCATTTGATGATGATTTCTTCATACAGAACTAAAGACAACAAGCATCTGAATCGCTTCACAAATTTATAAACTTATTTTAAAATGTTTCCAGCAAAAACAAATGTAACAAAACAATAAAAACAAAAAGATTTAAAATGTACAACCTTAATGTAAATATAAAAAAAACATAAACGTACAAAACTTTAAATCGTTACCAAAAACATAAAATGCAAAAACTATAAACATTTAGAAACAAAAATGTTTAGAAATTTCCAAACATATTGTAAATTGTTATTAAAAACATAAAAACAATGTTTAAAAAGGTTTCATTAAAAAAAACAACCTTATTTTAAAATGTTAAAGCAAAAACATAAAAATGTAAAAACTAAAGATTTAAAAACAAAAATGTTTAAACTAGTGCTGTCAATCGATTAAAAAAATTATCACACATTTTTCTGTAATTAATCGTGATTAATCACACCGAACATTAAAGTTTTTATATTGTAATAATTTCACATTTAATCTCCAAATTAATGTACAAACAACATAAAGACAGTATATTTTAAATATTTGATTAACATGTAGGAAATATACAGAAATTGAATAAAGTTATCAAATAAAGGTTAATCCTTATTAAAACTACGAAAGTTATTCAGCCAAGAACAATGAGTGATTTGTCTTTTGTTATTTGACATTAAAGGTGTAGTGAGCAAATTCTGAGAAGCTGTTGAAAGTGGATCAGCCCACACTTGCAGCCAATCAGAAGTAAGGGGCATGTCCACTCGTGAGGGGGGAGGTGCCTGTGTTGCATAGTTTTGGTGATGTCAAATATCAACAGCATTTCTCACACCATGTCCTAACCAGACGCGATGCGATAAGATTCCAGTGATGAGCAATTTGACTGTTTACACTAGAAATGAGAAGCGATAAAATCAGTCAAAAACCACAGCCAATCAGAAGAGAGTGTGGCAAGAGCACACACTGTGCTGTGGTTTTTGACTGATTTCACACAATGAAATAGGTTAAGTACTTAGTAAAATTCATAAATATTACACAATTTAAACATTATTTAAAGTACATACAGAGTGACTGAACCGATATTTGTCATAGAATACACTTGTTTTTCGCATTGAGCCGACAGTTTGAACGTTCTTGTGCCCATTTATTTATATTCAAGATCTCTTAAATTTGACAGCCCTAGTTTAAACATTTTCAAATATATTGCAAAAAAATAAAATAAAAACATAAAAACGTTTTAAAATGTATTGTAAATTGTTATTAATAAACTTATATTAATGTAGAGATTACCGTGAGTGTCCAACAGATGGCAGCAAAATAATACAAAACACATTTTACTCCAGCAGCAACATTTCGGCAACATTTTATCGCTTCTCATTGTTGCGTCGCGTCTACTGTGGACAGTCAGATTGCTCGTCGCTGGAATCGCATTGCATCGCGTCTGATTAGGACATGGTGTTAGACGCTTTTAACATTAAATAAAGCACACAAACAGTACCTGATATTATTATTGCCATAATTTGTGTTGCTGTTCCAGCCACGATGTTGCGGAGAAATAGAAACCGCTTCTAAAATAGAATATTGCATCTGGTTAGGACAAAAACTCCGATTAACATGGTAAAGATACCTTTTATCGCTTATCGCGGCGTCGCGTCGCGTCTGGTTAGGACAAACTCAGATTAACATGGTAAAGATACCTTTTATCGCTTATCGCGGCGTCGCGTCGCGTCTGGTTAGGACAAAAACTCAGATTAACATGGTAAAGATACCTTTTATCGCTTATCGCGGCGTCGCGTCGCGTCTGGTTAGGACAAACTCAGATTAACATGGTAAAGATACCTTTTATCGCTTATCGCGGCGTCGCGTCGCGTCTGGTTAGGACAAAAACTCAGATTAACATGGTAAAGATACCTTTTATCGCTTATCGCGGCATCGCGTCGCGTCTGGTTAGGACAAAAACTCCGATTAACATGGTAAAGATACCTTTTATCGCTTATCGCGGCATCGCGTCGCGTCTGGTTAAGACAAAAACTCCGATTAACATGGTAAAGATACCTTTTATCGCTTGTCGCGGCATCGCGTCGCGTCTGGTTAGGACAAAAACTCAGATTAACATGGTAAAGATACCTTTTACCGCTTATCGCGGCGTCGCGTCGCGTCTGGTTAAGACAAAAACTCAGATTAACATGGTAAAGATACCTTTTATCGCTTATCGCGGTGTCGCGGCTGGTTCGGACAAAAACTCAGATTAACATGGTAAAGATACCTTTTATCGCTTATCGCGGCGTCGCGTCGCGTCTGGTTAAGACAAAAACTCAGATTAACATGGTAAAGATACCTTTTATCGCTTGTTGCGGCATCGCGTCGCGTCTGGTTAAGACAAAAACTCAGATTAACATGGTAATGATACCTTTTATCGCTTATCGCGGCATCGCGTCGCGTCTGGTTAAGACAAAAACTCAGATTAACATGGTAATGATACCTTTTATCGCTTATCGCGGCGTCGCGGCTGGTTCGGACAAAAACTCAGATTAACATGGTAAAGATACCTTTTATCGCTTGTCGCGGCATCGCGTCGCGTCTGGTTAGGACAAAAACTCAGATTAACATGGTAAAGATACCTTTTATCGCTTGTCGCGGCATCGCGTCGCGTCTGGTTAGGACAAAAACTCAGATTAACATGGTAAAGATACCTTTTATCGCTTGTCGCGGCATCGCGTCGCGTCTGGTTAGGACAAAAACTCAGATTAACATGGTAAAGATACCTTTTATCGCTTGTCGCGGCATCGCGTCGCGTCTGGTTAGGACAAAAACTCAGATTAACATGGTAAAGATACCTTTTATCGCTTATCGCGGCATCGCGTCACGTCTGGTTAGGACAAAAACTCCGATTAACATGGTAATGATACCTTTTATCGCTTGTTGCGGCATCGCGTCGCGGCTGGTTAGGACAAAAACTCTGATTAACATGGTAAAGATACCTTTTATCGCTTGTCGCGGCATCGCGTCGCGTCTGGTTAGGACAAAAACTCAGATTAACATGGTAAAGATACCTTTTATCGCTTATCGCGGCATCGCGTCACGTCTGGTTAGGACAAAAACTCCGATTAACATGGTAATGATACCTTTTATCGCTTGTTGCGGCATCGCGTCGCGGCTGGTTAGGACAAAAACTCTGATTAACATGGTAAAGATACCTTTTATCGCTTGTTGCGGCATCGCGTCGCGGCTGGTTAGGACAAAAACTCTGATTAACATGGTAAAGATACCTTTTATCGCTTGTTGCGGCATCGCGTCGCGGCTGGTTAGGACAAAAACTCAGATTAACATGGTAAAGATACCTTTTATCGCTTGTTGCGGCATCGCGTCGCGTCTGGTTAGGACAAAAACTCAGATTAACATGGTAATGATACCTTTTATCGCTTGTTGCGGCATCGCGTCACGGCTGGTTAGGACAAAAACTCTGATTAACATGGTAAAGATACCTTTTATCGCTTGTTGCGGCATCGCGTCGCGGCTGGTTAGGACAAAAACTCTGATTAACATGGTAAAGATACCTTTTATCGCTTGTCGCGGCATCGCGTCGCGTCTGGTTAGGACAAAAACTCCGATTAACATGGTAAAGATACCTTTTATCGCTTATCGCGGCGTCGCGTCGCGGCTGGTTAGGACAAAAACTCCGATTAACATGGTAAAGATACCTTTTATCGCTTATCGCGGCGTCGCGTCGCGTCTGGTTAGGACAAAAACTCAGATTAACATGGTAAAGATACCTTTTATCGCTTATCGCGGCGTCGCGTCGCGTCTGGTTAGGACAAACTCAGATTAACATGGTAAAGATACCTTTTATCGCTTATCGCGGCGTCGCGTCGCGTCTGGTTAGGACAAAAACTCAGATTAACATGGTAAAGATACCTTTTATCGCTTATCGCGGCATCGCGTCGCGTCTGGTTAGGACAAAAACTCCGATTAACATGGTAAAGATACCTTTTATCGCTTGTCGCGGCATCGCGTCGCGTCTGGTTAGGACAAAAACTCAGATTAACATGGTAAAGATACCTTTTACCGCTTATCGCGGCGTCGCGTCGCGTCTGGTTAAGACAAAAACTCAGATTAACATGGTAAAGATACCTTTTATCGCTTATCGCGGTGTCGCGGCTGGTTCGGACAAAAACTCAGATTAACATGGTAAAGATACCTTTTATCGCTTATCGCGGCGTCGCGTCGCGTCTGGTTAAGACAAAAACTCAGATTAACATGGTAAAGATACCTTTTATCGCTTGTTGCGGCATCGCGTCGCGTCTGGTTAAGACAAAAACTCAGATTAACATGGTAATGATACCTTTTATCGCTTATCGCGGCATCGCGTCGCGTCTGGTTAAGACAAAAACTCAGATTAACATGGTAATGATACCTTTTATCGCTTATCGCGGCGTCGCGGCTGGTTCGGACAAAAACTCAGATTAACATGGTAAAGATACCTTTTATCGCTTGTCGCGGCATCGCGTCGCGTCTGGTTAGGACAAAAACTCAGATTAACATGGTAAAGATACCTTTTATCGCTTGTCGCGGCATCGCGTCGCGTCTGGTTAGGACAAAAACTCAGATTAACATGGTAAAGATACCTTTTATCGCTTGTCGCGGCATCGCGTCGCGTCTGGTTAGGACAAAAACTCAGATTAACATGGTAAAGATACCTTTTATCGCTTATCGCGGCATCGCGTCACGTCTGGTTAGGACAAAAACTCCGATTAACATGGTAATGATACCTTTTATCGCTTGTTGCGGCATCGCGTCGCGGCTGGTTAGGACAAAAACTCTGATTAACATGGTAAAGATACCTTTTATCGCTTGTCGCGGCATCGCGTCGCGTCTGGTTAGGACAAAAACTCAGATTAACATGGTAAAGATACCTTTTATCGCTTATCGCGGCATCGCGTCACGTCTGGTTAGGACAAAAACTCCGATTAACATGGTAATGATACCTTTTATCGCTTGTTGCGGCATCGCGTCGCGGCTGGTTAGGACAAAAACTCTGATTAACATGGTAAAGATACCTTTTATCGCTTGTTGCGGCATCGCGTCGCGGCTGGTTAGGACAAAAACTCAGATTAACATGGTAAAGATACCTTTTATCGCTTGTTGCGGCATCGCGTCGCGTCTGGTTAGGACAAAAACTCAGATTAACATGGTAATGATACCTTTTATCGCTTGTTGCGGCATCGCGTCACGGCTGGTTAGGACAAAAACTCTGATTAACATGGTAAAGATACCTTTTATCGCTTGTTGCGGCATCGCGTCGCGGCTGGTTAGGACAAAAACTCTGATTAACATGGTAAAGATACCTTTTATCGCTTGTCGCGGCATCGCGTCGCGTCTGGTTAGGACAAAAACTCCGATTAACATGGTAAAGATACCTTTTATCGCTTATCGCGGCGTCGCGTCGCGGCTGGTTAGGACAAAAACTCCGATTAACATGGTAAAGATACCTTTTATCGCTTGTTGCGGCATCGCGTCACGGCTGGTTAGGACAAAAACTCTGATTAACATGGTAAAGATACCTTTTATCGCTTGTTGCGGCATCGCGTCGCGGCTGGTTAGGACAAAAACTCTGATTAACATGGTAAAGATACCTTTTATCGCTTGTCGCGGCATCGCGTCGCGTCTGGTTAGGACAAAAACTCCGATTAACATGGTAAAGATACCTTTTATCGCTTATCGCGGCGTCGCGTCGCGTCTGGTTAGGACAAAAACTCCGATTAACATGGTAAAGATACCTTTTATCGCTTGTCGCGGCATCGCGTCTGGTTAGGACAAAAACTCAGATTAACATGGTAAAGATACCTTTTACCGCTTGTCGCGGCATTGCGTCGCGTCTGGTTAAGACAAAAACTCCGATTAACATGGTAAAGATACCTTTTATCGCTTGTCGCGGCATCGCGTCTGGTTAGGACAAAAACTCAGATTAACATGGTAAAGATACCTTTTACCGCTTATCGCGGCGTCGCGGCTGGTTCGGACAAAAACTCAGATTAACATGGTAAAGATACCTTTTATCGCTTGTTGCCGTGTCGCGTCTGGTTAGGACAAAAACTCAGATTAACATGGTAAAGATACCTTTTATCGCGGCTGGTTAGGACAAAAACCTCCGATTAACATGGTAAAGATACCTTTTATCGCTTATCGCGGCGTCGCGTCGCGGCTGGTTAGGACAAAAACTCCGATTAACATGGTAAAGATACCTTTTATCGCTTGTTGCGGCATTGCGTCGCGGCTGGTTAGGACAAAAACTCCGATTAACATGGTAAAGATACCTTTTATCGCTTGTTGCGGCATTGCGTCGCGGCTGGTTAGGACAAAAACTCCGATTAACATGGTAAAGATACCTTTTATCGCTTGTCGCGGCATCGCGTCTGGTTAGGACAAAAACTCCGATTAACATGGTAAAGATACCTTTTACCGCTTGTCGCGGCATTGCGTCGCGTCTGGTTAAGACAAAAACTCCGATTAACATGGTAAAGATACCTTTTATCGCTTGTCGCGGCATCGCGTCTGGTTAGGACAAAAACTCAGATTAACATGGTAAAGATACCTTTTATCGCTTGTCGCGGCATCGCGTCTGGTTAGGACAAAAACTCAGATTAACATGGTAAAGATACCTTTTATCGCTTGTCGCGGCATCGCGTCTGGTTAGGACAAAAACTCAGATTAACATGGTAAAGATACCTTTTATCGCTTGTCGCGGCATCGCGTCTGGTTAGGACAAAAACTCAGTTTAACAGGGTAAAGATACCTTTTACCGCTTGTCGCGGCATTGCGTCGCGTCTGGTTAAGACAAAAACTCAGATTAACATGGTAAAGATACCTTTTATCGCTTATCGCGGCGTCGCGGCTGGTTCGGACAAAAACTCAGATTAACATGGTAAAGATACCTTTTATCGCTTGTTGCCGTGTCGCGTCTGGTTAGGACAAAAACTCAGATTAACATGGTAAAGATACCTTTTATCGCGGCTGGTTAGGACAAAACCTCCGATTAACATGGTAAAGATACCTTTTACCGCTTGTTGCCGTGTCGCGTCTGGTTAGGACAAAAACTCAGATTAACATGGTAAAGATACCTTTTATCGCTTGTTGCCGTGTCGCGGCTGGTTCGGACAAAAACTCAGATTAACATGGTAAAGATACCTTTTACCGCTTGTCGCGGCATCGCGGCTGGTTCGGACAAAAACTCAGATTAACATGGTAAAGATACCTTTTATCGCTTGTTGCCGTGTCGCGTCTGGTTAGGACAAAAACTCCGATTAACATGGTAAAGATACCTTTTATCGCTTGTTGCGGCATCGCGTCGCGTCTGGTTAGGACAAAAACTCAGATTAACATGGTAAAGATACCTTTTATCGCGGCTGGTTAGGACAAAAACTCAGATTAACATGGTAAAGATACCTTTTATCGCTTATCGCGGCGTCGCGGCTGGTTCGGACAAAAACTCAGATTAACATGGTAAAGATACCTTTTATCGCTTGTTGCCGTGTCGCGTCTGGTTAGGACAAAAACTCAGATTAACATGGTAAAGATACCTTTTATCGCTTATCGCGGCATCGCGGCTGGTTCGAACAAAAACTCAGATTAACATGGTAAAGATACCTTTTATCGCGGCTGGTTAGGACAAAACCTCCGATTAACATGGTAAAGATACCTTTTACCGCTTGTTGCCGTGTCGCGTCTGGTTAGGACAAAAACTCAGATTAACATGGTAAAGATACCTTTTATCGCGGCTGGTTAGGACAAAACCTCCGATTAACATGGTAAAGATACCTTTTACCGCTTGTCGCGGCATTGCGTCGCGTCTGGTTAAGACAAAAACTCCGATTAACATGGTAAAGATACCTTTTATCGCGGCTGGTTAGGACAAAAACTCAGATTAACATGGTAAAGATACCTTTTATCGCTTGTCGCGGCATCGCGTCACGTCTGGTTAGGACAAAAACTCAGATTAACATGGTAAAGATACCTTTTATCGCTTGTCGCGGCGTCGCGTCTGGTTAGGACAAAAACTCAGATTAACATGGTAAAGATACCTTTTATCGCTTGTCGCGGCGTCGCGTCACGTCTGGTTAGGACAAAAACTCCGATTAACATGGTAAAGATACCTTTTACCGCTTGTCGCGGCGTCGCGTCACGTCTGGTTAGGACAAAAACTCCGATTAACATGGTAAAGATACCTTTTATCGCTTGTCGCGGCGTCGCGTCACGTCTGGTTAGGACAAAAACTCCGATTAACATGGTAAAGATACCTTTTATCGCTTGTTGCCGTGTCGCGTCTGGTTAGGACAAAAACTCAGATTAACATGGTAAAGATACCTTTTATCGCTTGTTGCCGTGTCGCGTCTGGTTAGGACAAAAACTCAGATTAACATGGTAAAGATACCTTTTATCGCTTGTCGCGGCGTCGCGTCGCGTCTGGTTAGGACAAAAACTCAGATTAACATGGTAAAGATACCTTTTATCGCTTGTTGCCGTGTCGCGTCTGGTTAGGACAAAAACTCAGATTAACATGGTAAAGATACCTTTTATTGCTTGTCGCGGCGTCGCGTCACGTCTGGTTAGGACAAAAACTCCGATTAACATGGTAAAGATACCTTTTATCGCTTGTTGCCGTGTCGCGTCTGGTTAGGACAAAAACTCAGATTAACATGGTAAAGATACCTTTTATCGCTTGTCGCGGCGTCGCGTCACGTCTGGTTAGGACAAAAACTC